>JAZHYW010018880.1:0-15427 GCA_037355805.1 Ixodes ricinus | reverse complement strand
ATGTACTTCGTTGGTGTGTACTATTTTCAATTCACTGCATATTTTTACGTCATCGTCCAATTCATAGTATGAACAAATCCAAAAATAGCTTTCGTAGAAATAGAAATGTCCGGACACAAAGGGTCGTAAGTTATGAATTGCTTCATGTGGTAAATCGCATTCTGCGTGCATCCCCGGTGTGGTCATGCTTCATAGTAGAAATAATGCTTCGTTTTTTAATTTTTTATAGTGCAGTGGAGAAACGCTTTGCGCGGAGCAAAATCAAGCGTCGTCACTAGTGTGCATGCCCGTTTTGGACTGTCGCGTGCTGTCGACGCTATTTCATTATACACGCAAAAAGTTGGGTAGGATATTCTAAATATGCCGATTAGTAGAAGTTCATTAATTTAGACAAAAATGTCTGCGCTTAAAGAGCAGTTATCCCGAATAATACTAGTTGCTCATTTTATTACCTATATTTTATTTTAAAACAAACATATGCCGTAAAAATGGCACCTTGAGCGATTGTCTGCGCACCTTCAGATATTGAAATGTAAACATGTTATCAGTACAAAAAAATAAAACCGAAAATCATTAAGAATTGTTTTTTTCTTGCTTCTTTGTCACTTTCGACACCTTATATGGCTCTCTACGCCCATGCTGCATATGTGATTAGGAATAGAGATACGACCTATCTGCGGAGTCCCTTTCTCGAATCTCCCCAGAACCTTCCACAGCGTGGTGTAAACGTCACCCGATGTGCAGCGGCGTTACCAATACTAAGGCATCGCTTGCGCGGTGGCGCAACCCTGGTCGATTGACGCTACCTAGCTTTCCAGTTTTTAGTCTCTTTTTTTTTCGACATGATCTATTGTGTAGTTCTTTTCACGCCCGCTGTTGGTAGGGTTGTAAGATTCCGCAAAGCCGTTTTTTCTTATGCTCAGTTCTACCTTCCGATGAACCACAACGTACACTGAGAACCATACATGTCAATTAAATGCATTGTTTGTATCACATGATCTTCGAGAGGGGCGCATTCATGTGTTTTCACTTGACACGCTGAATTGGCCGGGCGATGGCTAGTAACGTCCGCTACAATGTATCGTAATTGAAAGCGGAGTATACTAGATAATAAAGAAAGAAATCGAACTCTTTTATGATTTCAGCAGATTACCCGCCCTAAAGTACTACCGTGGGAAGGCAGCGCAGCGCAGGGCAATCAACCAAGTACACCACCCTCCGGACCGAACGCATCCCGAAGTTCAGCTTTTACAGTCAATGTCAGCCACATATACTAATAAATGAAAACTAACCATTTTTTATATATATATTATATAGGCTCCCCGCTGTGTAAGCGTTAATGCGACTATGCATGGCCATTGTGAATGCTGCGCTAAGTATCACCAGTCGTTCAGGCAGAAACCCTCTAAAGGTAATTAACTGCAACAAATACCTCTCCAGACGTTTATTTTTTGTTTACTATAATATAAAACAACCTACTGCAACATGCTTTTTTTATTTCTTTGTACCAATTTTCAAGGGTTTATCGACAAAAGCAGGATGAAAATCCAGGATGATTATCTGTTTAATAGCCGCAGAAAATTGTACAACCTTGATGTTTAGATATTTCGAAAAAGTCAGCACCCAGTGCCGAAAACACTTACAATAATAGAGCACTAACTTTTTGTTAAAATTTAACACAGAAGTAAATACTGTACAAAAAGTTTGAGCTTGAAATAGTATTTCCAAGATGTTTTAAAAATGTGATAAAATGATTAAATATAAAAGAACCCAACATCGTTAAAAATGCGCAAAAGGAGGCAAGGACTGAAAAGAGAAACACGTGGAAAAGCCTGTTTCATTTCTGAGTCCTTGTTTTTTTTGCGCGTATCTTTAACCATGTTTAATCATACCAACTCAGCTAAATGACCACCCTATACATTAAATGAGTTGCGCAGGAACAATTTGTCATTTAGCTTTTATCTAAAATATATACACGAAATTTCCAAATCTATCTATCTATCTATATATATATATATATATATATAAGTTCAAGTATACCGCTAGTGTGTTTTGTACATAAAATATATTTACATTGTAGACGGTTGCAACATTTATTCCTGTGGGCCTCAGATTCCCATCGACGATCACATGGGAAAATCGCCTTTCCACCTCATCTCAGACGCTAATATTTTTGACGAAAACGACAAAGTAACTTGCAGAAGTAAGCTATGTTCCGTTGTGATGATATGTTTTGCTACCTCGTATAAAAAAGTAATTGAAAACGAAAAAAAGGTACGATACCCTTATGGCCGTCCTTCTCTGAACATACCCTAACGAGGCGGACTTGTGTCTACCAACTTAAACAAAAAGGAACCGCACAGTGCGCGACGGTGAGAAAAGAGCACCTCTATGAGGCAGTGCGTCACTGCTACCTCCCTAGTCTATCCCATTGTTCCGTAGACCATCACACTTCTATAGACCACCAGCGTTTACCCACACCAGGCAAGGGCACTGCTAGTGTGCAGAAATCCCCGTGAAGTGAAGCGTTTGCGCATATTCAGTGCCAACAGCAGTGCCATCTCAGTTCCGTGACGACAGAGGGTTGGTATTTACACGAGGTAGGTTCGGGAATGTTCTAAACCAGAATAGACGATGACAGCCGGTAATTATTTAAAAATTTCCATAAGATTAAAGAATAAATATAAAGGTAGTTCAACCTCGTTCCTCTGTGAGTTACCACTTCGCCAGGCACGCGGGAATATGTATTATGTCAGTTTCCGTAGAAGTACGTGCGACGTATGTTCGTCACTTTCTATTTTGGCGCCAAACTAGCTTTGCTGAAGTGTTCCATAGCGACCGCTAAAATGAATTAATGTGAATACCGGGTATTTCCCGAAAAGCGGACAAAATCGCGTCTGGGAGAGCTCGCATTGCACAAAGGGGCCCATTAAGAATAATAATTATCATTCAATTTAATTGAAACATTATTTAATTTTGAGTAATAAAGTTTTTTTCAGATTTTTATTTTAAAGCATGGTTTCAACTAGAACACTCCTGGGTATAATCGACAGCGACTACATCCACCAACGTTACAAGGAAATAAGCCCCTCCCCCCTCCCCGAGCATTTTTCGGCGTTCTAAAAAAAAAGCCTAATCTGAACGCGTTTTGGGAGTTCGGATTTTTATCGGAGCGCATCTCCGCGCGGGCAATCGCGCCCCCGTGTCTAAAACGGGCAACGTGCGTGCGCCCACGCATCGCACGTAGAAGCGGTTAGATAAGGAAGCCTACAGCCTGCAACGTTAAGTTTGACTTTTTGACGTCGGTGCCAGAGCGAAGAGGCACCTCTACATTCCATGCGTGGCGGCGCACGCACGTTGAGCGTTTTAGACAAGGGGGGGGTATGAGAGGGGGGGGGCAGGAAGGGGGCGGGATATACCATGCGCAGATGTGCTTCGATAAGAAACCGAAACCAAGAAACGCGCCCAAAATGAACATTTTTGGAACACCGCACAAAACGTTTTTTGTAACTTTTACCATTGTAATGTGGGTGCACTTAGAAGTTTTCGGAGTAGACCGGCATTGATTTTGCCCTTTCCAAGACATCCAAGCGGAACAGAGGAAGTGAAAAACAACGTTGACAAGATCATTTTACGACCGCATTTGTAGGAACTGACTCAGGTACTTCATTGACGTACACCTTCAGAAAACGAAAAGCCACAATTACTTCACGGGGAAAACCTCGCCCTTTCTCGCATCTGGTGTTACTCTACAGTACGATAAATCCAGGTAGTGCATCCCACAGTCAGAGTTGTAGCGCTGTCCTCAGATAGAAATCAATTTTGTCACGAAATAAAATAAATCTAGAAACAATTCTTCCTCACAAACAAATGAGGCAAGTTAAACCCCCACTTTGCAGATAACAAAACAAGTTTGTTCGGCTGGTGCCCTCCCATCCCGATCTTGACACAAAGACCGCGAACACACTATGCAGTTTTGGAAAACTGACCGTCGACATCGAGAGTCGCAGGAGCACATGCCAGAGCTTAGCTATAAAAACACATTACCAACTTTTGCTCGAGCAAACATTAAAACATAGACACCACCCCACTTTACTGCTTTCTCTCGAATGTGTTCAGTTTGATCCCTCCAATAAACAGCGGTGTCACAATAATGTTCGGACGACTACTCCAGGTACTTGGCCGGCAAATAAGTCCGCTGAATGTTTTTCACAAATCGTTGACGTGATTTACCATCACCCATAAAAAAGAACAGTATATTTGCTACAATTGATGACTCTGCTCGAGCACTTCCCAACAAAATAAACCTCTTTGGAAACTTCTCGAATGATTTACACCTTGATTTGCTTCATAACTACGTAAGGCATAGTATTTTTTTTGTTTTAAAGCAGCTTTAAAAAAAAGGGTTCCAGGTAAGTTGCAAACAACACGGGTAACAACGGGCAGCCTCGTCTGACAGAAGGCAGAACAGTATGAATTTCTCTATTTTCCTTATTAACTATTGAAATCTTACAACAACCCGCGTAAGACATTTTAACTCCATCTATAAGTACCGTGCCAACGTTCACGTGTTCGAATATACTAAAAAGTACTCCATGTGTGACTCGGTCAAAAGACGCTTCTAAGTTTAGTTGTAACATGACCACGCAACTTGAAAATGAATCATAACATTCTAAAAAACTTCACGCCACATGAACGTTCGTAAAGATTGCTCTCCCAATAAAGTCGCGCGTTTGATGTGGCGCTACAGTGTCTCTTATCACATTCTGCAATCTTCGCGCTAAAACCTTCATGAATGTTTTATATTTCACAATAGTGATCTTACTGGGTGATAAGACCCCACCGGCAACAGTTTAACGGGATCATGGGTGTTTGGAAATAAAACAGTATGAGTTCATAAGAAAGAAAGGGGCATTTCTTTCTTGTCATAAGCCTCTGTTAACAGGCAGTACAGAACCTCGGTCATTTCATGTTTAAAACCACGTAAAAGGCCGCTCATAAGCCATCGGGTTCACGCGACTTGCCTGGCTTCAGCTCGTCAATGGCTTGTTATATGTCTAACACACAGAGTGGCGAATAAATACTTGCTTTAGCATATTCATCCAACTCGGGCATGAGTGATAAAAACTCGCTTTCAAATCCTTCTTCTACGTTCCCTGCATGCTCCAATAAATCTCGATAATGTTAGACAAAAGCGTGTTGGAGTTGTTTCGTGTCGACTGTAATCGTACTCCCGTACTTCATTTCTCTGATTTCTGTGCGCGTCGGGAATGTTTTTCTTCTCTAAGTTCCTTCTTTGTAGATGATTTCCTTGACCAAAGATGTTCCGAACGCGCCGCTATCACAGCACTTCGATATTTTGAAACATCAATAAGCTCTAGCTGACTTCTAGCCTTTTTTTATTTCATTGGTGAACTCCCTGGGCTGTGCGCTATCAACGCTTCACATAAAGTCGAGCAGACACTAAAATCATTTTCTGTTTTCTTTCGTTCATGTCCTAATTTGGAAGCTCTATTGATGGCGTTTATCTTAACTTAAGATTTTAAAAGCTCCCTGATTTTCATAAAGTCGTTTGATTCAGCCGATGACATCTTGTACATGCATTCGTTTACAAAGCTGAGAAAAGATTCATCTTTCAGAAGCTTATCGTTAAATTTGCACTGTTACCAGTTAAAACGTGACTTAGTTTGCTTCGCTCCCAGCGTAAACATGACTAAGTTGTAATCGCTGATACAAACCTTTAACTTCGTAGCGTTCACACAGCGCAACAAGACTCGCTGAGACATAGCCCCTATCCAGCCTCGCCTGACTGTCGTTGAAGGTGGGTCAACTGAAAGAACTTAACATTTCAGAATACACACCCAATATCCTCTAGATTGCACCCTTGCACGACAAGGTTTAAAAAGTAAGCACTTAGATCCCGACCGTCAACGCTCGTGTTCTTTCTTCTGCAGCGCATACATAATTAAAATCCTCCCCCCAAACGGCAGGCCTTTTACAATTCAAGTAAACGGCAACGTGTTCAAAAACACTCGGCGTTCATTTTTCCTGTTTCGTGCTTACAGACAAATTACACGTCACTTTAATTCCCCCCCCCCCCACCCCCAAAGAAGTCCCGAACTATTAAACGTCCTGTATTAGATGCAGTTAATGTTTCTTCAAAAATACCTAAAGCATTCCGAAGAAATAGGGCACATCCACGCGATGTACCGACGTCATGTCAAACGCAGTCATTGTAGCGAGCTCTGAAAAGATTATTATTTATTATAGAAAGTACCCTCAGGGCCCGAAGGCATTACAGAGGGGGAGAGCACATACATGAAACAAAGATAGTAATATAGTAACAAGTCAACAATATTAAATATACAACAAACAAAGAAAAATACTAATAGGTCATGGGTCACTGCTAAAATAGCTAGTGATGGAATTTCTAAACAGGTTAGTATCAGTTATAGTAGCAATCAAACCGGGGAGGTGGTTCCATTCCTCGGCTGTGCGGGGTAAAAAAGAAGATTGAAATGTTGTGGTAAACGAACTTGGAACTCCAACTTTATGCTGATGGTCAAGACGGGATGAAATGTAAAAGGGGGAGTAATCATCCGATTGCGTAGGAGAGGGTTATGAAAATACATTTTATGAAATAGACATAGGCGTGAAATTTTACGTCGCAAGGAGAGAAGTGGTAAACATAAACTATTTTTCATTGATGTGACACTAGCAGTACGATGGTAGTTGGAAAGAATGAAACGGGCTGACCTATTCTGAATGGATTCCAATGCAGTGATTAGAGTATCGTGACCGGGATCCCAGATGGAGGCTGCATATTCTAATTTAGGCCTGATTAATGTTTTGTAGAGGATCAATTTTAGTGAAATAGGTGCCAATGAAAAGTTGCGTTTTAAGTAGCCCAACATGCAGTTAGCACGGGTAGTAACATACTGAATGTGGGGTTTCCATGAAAGGTTATTTGTTAAGTGAACACCAAGGTACTTGTACGTTGCCACTTGCTCCAAAAGGTTGCCATCTAGGTGGTAACAGGGACTGTTGTTAGGCTTGCGGGACACTCTCATCTGTTTACATTTACTAGTGTTTAGTTTCATTAGCCATAATTCACACCAACGAGAGACAGAGTTAATATCAGACTGAAGTGTAGACAGGTCAGAATCGTGACAGATTTCACGGTAAATTACACAGTCATCGGCGAAGAGACAAACGGATGAAGACACATTAATGGGAAGATCGTTAATATAGATTAAAAATAGTAGTGGGCCTAAAACCGACCCTTGAGGAACTCCAGAGTTCACAGACACAGGAGGAGAGTTTTCGTTGTTAATTGTTACAAATTGTGAACGGTTATTTAGAAAAGACCGAATCCATGCGAGAACGTTAGGGTCAATGTTAAGTTTTGAAAGTTTTAACAGTAATAGCTCGTGACACACCTTATCGAATGCCTTGGCGAAATCTAAGAAAATGCAGTCCACCTGGGAGCCTCGGTCAAGAATAGAATGAATGTCATGAGTGAAGGATAGGAGCTGAGTATCACAAGATAATGATTTACGAAATCCGTGCTGTGCTCCGGTGAAAAAATTATTCGACTCTAGGAAATGTACGAGTTGGGAAAAGATAACGTGTTCCAGAAGTTTACATGGTATGCTGGGTAATGAAATGGGACGATAGTTGTTAGGGGAATACTTATCGCCACCTTTCGGAATTGGAACCACCTTCCCCACTCGCCAATCTCAAGGTAAAATACCATCTTGCAGCGACTGTTCAAACAATTTTGAGAGAATAAGAGCCGAGTATAGTTTAGTGTTTTTCAAAAACTTGGAATTAATTCCGTCCACTCCTGATGAGGATGATAACTTCAGTTCATCTATAATTTTTGCAATACCAGCAGGATCAACAAAGATAGAATCCATTGGCAGATAACAGGAACAGCTCATCGAAGGGTAAGTTGCACCATCCGGTCCGTTGACTCATCACTTTTGACCTTGGTTACTTAAACAGCAATCACGTTGAGGTCCTTCTCTGGCAAAAGGAGCCTTGAGCTGGTATTGCCTTCCCCGCCACCAAGCCTCGTAAGTTCAGCGCGGCAGCGTGGAGAGGTGTCTGAACGAAACTAATCAGGGTCGGTGGTTGCTAGCACGCAATAGCGAACTCAATGTCGCGTATCGCAAAGAAGTGGTCCCCCGCTTCGCGGCCATTCCTTTCATGCTCTGGCATTTCACAGCGTGTATCAGGCAAGGGAGCAGATCTTCTGCAGGCGTTGCCCTTCAGACGCATTCTCTTGTTCTCTGGAAGGCCTATCGCACATTATGTGTTTATCAGTTTTACAGTGAAGCTGCATATGACTCACAAGTCTGATTTCTAGACCTTTATTGTGTCGTCGTCCTCACGAGAGAAAAAAAAACCTTAAGCGATCGAAGCGAAAGGTGTATATCACGCATATAACATGAAGCACAGCATTCGTTTCAATAAAGAAAACAAGCACGAAACAAGCATTATAACAAGGTAAGTGATAATAAGGCGCTTTTGATAGCAATTCGAAGAACGTAGCCCTCACCACATACGTTTCACGGTAAACATTACTGCTGCACAAGCGTCCGCGGCGACGGCGGCTTGCGACGGGCGAGTGACGTCACTAGCCTTTCATATGTATAAAGGTTTGGTACAGGGCACTTACTTATCTTTCGTGAATCATTTCGTGTAGACCCTTTTGGTAGTTACAAACATGAACTGCTGCTTGCGACCCAAGTTACTTCCGGTCGAACCGTCTTTGCAAGCCTGTTGAGGTTGCCTATGTAGCCAGTGCAAGGAAAGCATAAACGCTACACGGATAACAAGGTTAAATATTTAAGGAAGGCCTTTGGATGTACAATATTACATTATGGAAGAGGCAGGTTCAGTTACAAGAATGCTCGAAACATTTTAACATATCCCGTACGCCTTCGTTCTTTTCGTGTTCACCTGAAGAATTGGTGGTTAAACGTCTCATCTACATTTCAAGCGGCGGTGTTTAAGATGGCTTTTGTTGATTCTTTTTATAAACCGGGAGTTCTCTGGGACGTCCAAGACTAGAGAACGTATACCTAGTGGCGTTTGGCAATAAAAAGGATCTCTAGTGCAGTGGGCAATTGCTTATGTTATACCAGAGCTTCGCTGTCCAGCCATCTTCACAACGTGCATTGGAGCCACCAATTTTGTTTTGTCAGCGTGAACAATCCGGTTGGATAGCGCTCGTCCTGTTTGGCTTCCTTTTTTTCCTCGTCTTTTTTAGCGCTTTTAAATTTTATAAGTTATGAACCAACTCGACGGCTTCGCCACTTTAGTTCTGTTTGATAGATGGCCCGTTTACTCTTTAAACATTTTATTGTGAACTCGCGAAATTGGAAGAGCAATACAAAACCCCGATTGCTTGCATAATAGTATACTGGACAGCCTTTCTCGCAGCTTGCAAAATGTGAACCGACGAACACAAACTATGTGTGTAAAAATGGGCTATTGATGAAATTTTCTCGGTTCGCCAAAATGATGTCTTAGTGTCACGTCACCGCATGAAATGTGATGTTCTTCATTTTTGTTCTGTGAGTACTTTTACCACACTTATATGTGGGTATGCTACACTTGAAAGAAACCATTGTCACCTTGCGACTGCCGAAATATTATATCATAAGAGCAAGCAGCTTATTTCCTAATTATCCATGTCTTAGTAAACATTTATTCAGTGTCTTCCTTCGAGACTACTCTTATGCTCAATATATTTTTGTCTAGTCAAATATGTAAATATTTAGTGTTATTTAACCCGCAGCAGCAGAGCAATATGTCTGTTTAGAATACCTTATTGCTTAGGTTGAGACTTTGTATATGTATAATTTAGATACGGTACTATGCTGAATCAAAGTGTCGAGTAGCCGCAAATTAGCGCGTTCAAAGTTATTTGACTTCTTATGAAGAATGGGCTCTTCGTTACTTAATTTGTTTATATTTTTTCAAGGAAGCTCAGAATGATGGATCAATAGGAAAGGGAACAGTATTTTAGATTTTCTGCCTGTGCTCTCACGGAGCCACCATTTTAATAGTAGCGCTATCTTTTTTCCCTCACATTAATGTTCGGTTGAAAAAAAATTATGCGAATAGAGGTTACCAGAAAAAGGTTTACTTGTTTTGATATTTCGAACTAATATGATGGCTTCAAAACAAGGGGTGAATAAGATGTATTTTGAATAATGACTGAACACTTTGTATGGTCTGGCCTATTTAAATACTATTTTTTATATATTGGTGTTATTTTGCGAGCGGGAAACCCCCGGGATTAAAAAAGAAACACACATATATGTCGTAATATGAGAAACGAACTGTGTTAGGTCCACTTCTGGAAAAAGAGCGCCTGAAATAGAGACGTGTTATTTGTACACAGATATGATCGAAACTGAAGTAAATAAGCGCACACGACGTACATATTTCTGAGATCTAAAAATAAAATGCTATTCAAATTGAAAACTGCCAGCTGCATATTGTACAAAACCACGCCAAAATATATCACCAGATATCTCAAAAAAGGAAAGATTAAATTAAAAATAAAAACACTGCTTGGTCGGCGGTTTTCATTTGGGCCAGATCGACTCGAGTTCGTCCATTTCACATAGACCTACAGACTCTTGCACGTTCGGTACACATGCTTCGGAAGCAGGCGACTTTCCAGAATGTTTCAGCTTTCGGGATAAATCTCCTTGGCTCCAAAATTAGTTGACGGGCAACATGGGGTGACACGTGCGGCAGGCTCACGTCAAAAGCCGATGCGCGACCGTTGCCCCCCGCCGAAACGGTAAACACTCGGGGCAGCGCGAATCGACGGCGAGCACGGACAAATTCGCATTTAGAGTCCAACTCTCCCCGAAGCGCGCGGCACGTTGGCAGGAACCAGTGTCAGCAAAGCGGAGAGGCGCCCCGCCATTGCGCCCCATTCAGAGCGCAGCCTGCCTGCGCGTCCTGCCGTGACACACGCAATCAGCGCGCCCTTTCAAAGCCGAACCTTCTTATTTATGATCATTTCGAAGATTCAACAGGTATCAAAAAATACAAAAAAAGGCCATCGTCGTTCGGCAGCGCGTTCACGACAGCTTAATAAGGGAACTTGAAAAGCCCACGTCGTTGCGCTTCACCTTCAGTGCCTTTATTTTATTTTGAACTGGCAGTCGAAAGTCTCGACGCAGCACTCGGGCTACGAGGAATATGACAGGCGAATTTCAGAGATGAATAACATGTTTCCCTCTCCAAGCGTGTTCGGAAAAAGAGGCTCTTCTTCTTCTTCGATTCTCTCTCCACAATTCCTTCACTGTCCCATGTGTTTCTTTCTTTTTCTTGTTTTGGGGGAAGGAACAAGCTATTTGCTGCCGGTCTTTAATTTTCACTCGGGCGCCATCGCTGCTCTGACACTTCTCAGGAAATAAGAAAGAATGGAGAGAGAACGACAAGATACGGTCGTGTTACTCTCGGTGCTTTTTATTAGCCTAGGTTTCCCTTTTTATTTTATGTCGTTTCGATTCATTTTCTCTGTCTAATCGGCGAGTTCCTCGCACGAGTCTCGACTTCATGATTGCATACCCATTTCCCACCGTCTTTATCAGCACTTGCAGGTCTCACAAGTTAGGTATCACGCCCTTTACTAAAATGTTCTAAATGTTTCACATTTAACCAGTGCCTAATGACAAAACAAAATGTGCGTTTTATTTTAGGTTTTCTTTTTCCTACAATCCGTTTCGCTTTAAGATGCACGCCGCAAACGTTAAGAGCGATCCTAGCTAATCCAAAGGCTGAGAACGACTCATGTGACTACTTGTCACTCACGTCTTTGCGCCCCAATGGGATCGGTGACTGAATGTATTGACGCATCGTAGCTCGGAACGCGTGGAGCGAAAGCTCGCGCTGCAGATCCCCGGTATCCTGGATTCATTCGCATGCATTCCACTGGTGCTAGCCTGGTCAGAAATACCAATCTTTCCATTTGCGATGTAACTCGAACATTGGGGCGGAGCCTCAAACTCGAAAAATTCGTGCTTGGGGCTCCACTTCGATGTTCACGCTCACGCACGCGGCGAACTCGAATATGACGATCCCTCTACGTGGCGCTGACGTGGCTACGCCTATGAGGAGCAATAATCCCCGTATTTCCCTATATTTGTTTATAGCAATATCTGTTAAGGGCTCTTGCCGCTGCTTAAAAGGACGTCCGTTGATGGCGCTATAGCTGTAGTTGTTGTCGATCTTATAGTTGGCGTAGTAGGTTGCCCGTCGGTGGTATTGCCAAATCCTAAAAAAATATCGCCCGCCATCAGCGGGATTCGAACCAGGGTGCACGGCGTGCGAAGCGGAGACGTTATCGCAGAGCTACGCCACCGATGATTAGAGCGCAGCGCTTAGGCACCCGTTTCCACGTTGAGCGGCATCGGCGTCTCGCGTAACCGCGCTGAATGTAGCGGAAAAATTGACTTCAAGTAACCTCACCACCAATTCAATACCCCTCTCCGTGACCTCAACGATAAATTAAATTCCCCGCTAAATTTAGCGGGAAAAATTCAGTTTCTCCACTAGATTTAGCATTAAAATTCAGTTTCTCCACTAGATTTAGCGGGAAAATGTACGTCATGTAACCTCAACACCAATTCCACTCCTTGCTAAATATAGGAGGGAATTAAATTGATGTTACATCAATTCAATTGCCCGCTAAATTTAGCGGTGCTTGAATTGGTGTTGAGGTCTCGTGACGTGCATTTTCTCGCTAAATCTAGTGGAGTAGCTGAATTTGTTCATAGGTCACGTGACACTAAACCTTGTGACGTCATTGCCACCACTAAATTGAGCATGGAAACTGAATTGGAGAAGCAGGAGAGAGAAGGTGAGGGAGGAGGATGAGGCGGAGTAAAGGAGGGGTGGAGGAGAGGGTACGGAGGAGTAGGAAGGGCATACGCTCCCCTCCGTACCCCCCCCCCCCCCTTCACATCCTCAAGAGCTGTGCTCTAATTTCGCAATACAGAGATTTGTAAATGTGCTTCATTTTTAATGGGAAAGCATTAACTGTCCCATGGTGCGAAGCGGCTTTATGAGCTTTGAAGCCGCGCCAAACGGCACCTAAACTCCCTGTCCCAATAGAGCGAAGCCTGTCGTCTGTAGCAGCGATCTGACTGATAGGCTCCCAGTGGTTCGCGCGCGTCATATTTTCAAGGAACGAGGATTCTATTGGCTCTCGCGCGGCGTAGTTCCGAGGAACCCCACCAGAGAGGCCATCTCCATGATGGAGCAGGGAACCCGGCCGCCGGTAACAGGGTGCGGCTGGGCGCCGAGCCTGCAGAGCCCGTACGAGCAGACTCCGGAGTGGCTCCACGGACGAGCTTAGCGCGGCACGGCCACTTCAGAACAGAGCGCGCGCGGCCGCCTGGGCCCGTTTGCTCGAAGCGCTAACCGCGGCTAAAGTTAGCCGCAGTACCTAAGAGAGGGATTTTGAAATCACGTGACTGGCTCGGTAGGGATGCGGGGAAACATGGCGGCGCCCCGGTGAGTGAGCGCCGCTCGCTTTGGAACTAATATGTCGTTGTAGCTGCAACATCGGGCGCGTTAGTCAGCAACGAATGGTGCAGGAGGCTTTCGCTTTGCCTTACCTCACTTAAATCGCAAAGCATGAGCAATGACCTCGCCGCATTTTTTTAGATAGTCTTTCGATTCTGGCCATTCCTAAGCCTAAATGAACGCAATAATTGTCGGCATGACAACGTCTTTGGAAAGCGGGTTTCCTGGACTCAATCGGCCGGGTATTGATAGCACACAAAAGCAGACAGCGTCCCCCCAATACACCTTTTTCTAGATTACCCAAGCATTGAGGAAAATGTTGAAAGTGTATTTCTATGGTCCGCGCGCGCTGCCGTTCCTCTTATAAAAGATTCGAAGTAAATAATCATAATGAGGCTTTGACGAACGCGCGTGGAAGGCAAAATTTGTTTTCGACTTTTGGTTTTCGAGCAATTACTACTGCAGACGCCATCACGTGCAACGCATGTAGCTACACTCGTAGCATGCACCTCGATGCTTGGACAATTTTCAAAGGGGACGCTGTCTGCTTTTGTGTGCTATCAATACCCAGCCGATTGAGTCAAGGCAATCCGTTTTCCAAAGACGTTGCCATTCCGACAATTATCGCGTTCATTTAGGCTTAGGAATGGCCAGAATCAAAAGACTATCTAAAAAATGCGGCGACTTGATTGCTCATGCTTTGCGATATAAGTGAGGTAAAGTGCGGTAAGGCAAAGCGAAAGCCTCCTGCACCATTCATTGCTGACCAACGCGCCCGATATTCCAGCAACACCGACATATTAGTTCCAAAGCGAGCGGCGCTCACTCACCCGGGCGCGGCCATGTTTCCCCGCATCCCTACCGAGCCAGTCACGTGATTTCAAAATCCCTCTCTTAGGTACTGCGGCTAACTTTAGCCGCAATTAGCGCTTCGAGCAAACGGGCCCTGGAGGTGCAAGCGGATCGCGATTCATAGCGTCTCAGGCGGCAAGAGGACGATGGCCTTCGACAATGCAAGGCGGAAGCAATACGTCGTAGCCGGCATGCTTACGCATTCAGACCTCTTAGGAAGTGCTTCGGCCTGCTCTGACTTTTTCAATCTTTCTTGCTTTATTTTCCACAGTGAACAAAGAACCCCAATGCACGACATATTTCACTTCAGCATGTCAGATCATATATTGAGCAAATATGACCTTAGTGAAGATAACGATAAAACGCTGCCTGCCAGGTTTTGACAGGCGGTAAAATCTGATACAATTATTTGATCATCGACAGCGTCACAAAAGCCAGAATACGCTCCAGTTCCGGACATAATTTCTAGCACACAGCTGCTGTGAAGTTCACATTTTGAATGAAAAAATACCGTACTGGACGGGTATCCACATCTGCTTAACGTACTGCCTTCCTCCAACTACAAATAGCATGCAGACACAGTGAAAATACGAGGCCCCATGTGAAAGACGTCCCCACCACAGGCGAGAAACGTATTCACAAGCCGTGAGTGTTAGGTCTTTTGAGGGTGCGTTGGAGCACAACCCAGAACAGGATTTTATCCCAATAGTCCAGAAACACGTGCTCCATGGTCTCTGATCTCTTGCACAAAAACATTCCTCCCCCCACGGTACAAACATGCACTTTTTCGCTAACCGTGCATTTACTGGCAGCGTGTTAATGAGAAGTTAAAAAAATGGCTTTTACGGATTTGCGAAGTAGCATTATTTTACGCAGAAAAGCACATCACGGTCCGTACTCTCAATGAACAAAGAGCAATACAGTGGCAAGGGAAACGCTTATGGCCTGAATGTCCATCTTATACAATCTTGTGCGCAGCAAGGACGCCGAGACAAAAGGAGAGAACAGGACA
>JAZHYW010018879.1:0-214082 GCA_037355805.1 Ixodes ricinus | reverse complement strand
GTATAGAATGGTGTCGACGGGGAGGCTTTTAAGGAGACGTTTCTTGTATACAAGTTTTTGCTATCCACACACTGGCGAAACAAGCGTACATCCTCAGTACCACCACCACATGCTGTGCCGGTGCTTGGAGACAATGGAAAAAATGTTTACTGTTTTAAAACACGCAAGAAGAAGATGCGTGGAGATGAGCATGATTGATGATAAGTTGATTGCATACACAGTGCCAAAGACGCTTATATTGGCGAGGAACGGCTTCCAGTACAATAATGCCTCATGGTGATCTTGGCGCAACTGCTTTAGAACGACCCTCCGGAAACCTCGAAGTTTTGAATGGACCGAGATGTGCAACTTCCATGGCAACGTAGACAGATTAGCCAATCGCCTTGCAGAGGTTTTGTTCGTCTGCATGTTAGTATTTGTTTGTGTCCGGCTCGCAGATAGGGGAAGGCGATGGTGCTACTTTCCCAGGATCCAGTGACTTTGGTCCACCTCACCAGGTTGTCCTCTTTGCTCCGGTGTTGAGTTGGAGAAGTTTCTGGAGTAATTAGATACACAGGTCCTGAGGCCTCCTGCCAGCAGGAACTTATGAGGAACAGCTCTTCCTCTTCGTCTCCTCAGGAAACGAGTTTCTATAGACAAAGCGTTTAATTATCGTAAGCCGAAACATAATTAAATTGTTTCTCCACGAGATTATCTCAGATAAGTATATTGGCACACATTTTCAATAGCAGTGATTAGGGAACAGTTGTTCAGCCTGGCTCAGACAGTGCACGACAAGGTGGTGTAGACGCACCTCCACGTGGCTAAAAAGTTCAATTGATCTTAGACGAGAGTGCAGGCCACAAAGCAAAGCCGCTATCTAACCCGGCCATAGAAGAATATAGCTGGGCAGCATTGATCCTCTCGCTTACTTTTATTTCGCCACACTGATTGCGGGGGAACTTGCAAGATCGAAAGAGAAGAGCGACTAAACATCACGAGTTGTGATACCTGGCTGATTATCGTTAGTTGCAAAGGACAAGAGTTGTGGTGGGTGTAAAAAGCAGAGTGGAAGCTTGAAGTCGTCGCATTATTAAACTAACACCGTCAAAGTCGATCGTCTAAAATTACTCTTATTTTAATAAATGAGAGAAAAATTAATCAAAGGAAGACGACGTAGGGAGGTTTTAGCCCATCGTGCAACGCTTAGGGTAGCGTATTTCACGGGTAAGGGTTTTATTAGACCCTTTTCCTGAGCATCAGATTTGAGTCGCAACAACTGGGTTTTTGTTACCTTGCTGAGATGCGCAGCCACTAAAATGAATAGTATCAAATTAACCCCAAGACAACTTTTTGGACATAAAGCTGTTGTGTAAAGAACTCAATAACCTGTCTCGCGACCACAGGAATGAAGTGAAACATACCGAATGAGAGGAAAAGAAAGTGAAAGTCAGTCATGGCTGCGCCCATGCACATCTGCTTAAAAGCATCTCTATGTCATGAACAAAAGAAGCACCACCCTAGGAATTTTCTTGAACGCGTAGTTCTTCAATTTTGGTCATAACTCAACAGATGGCACCATCAGCCATAAAAAAACTACAAAGGGACTTGCTACTATGTTTTTCGCAGATGGCTGTCGTTGGTTTGGCACGTAAAAACCCTCTTTGCTATTATGTTTTTTACTGACTTTAGACAAAACTGAGCAACGTTTTCTGAAATCAGAAGTTTCAAATTCGTATACGCAAAGAATAATCTATCGTGACACGAACAAATATCTTTCAAGGTGTAGAACATATATATTAAAATTAGTTTTTTGTCTCTCAAGAAGGGCTACATTCATGTGAAGTCCAATTTTTGTTTTCAAAAACATTAAGTGCAAATATGGAAAAAGGGCCACGATATGCAAACGAGCATATATTTAAGTTTGTCTAACAGTATAGTTCGGATACCTTGTGTGGAAAACTAACGGCATCGCATCTGTACTACGAAACAATGTTTGACTATTTTCGCCACTTTTATTCATTTTCACGCGAGCCTTATAACACAGATTGAGCATCATTCCTAATGACATTTGGCACATAGTTTGAGACTATACCCACCAATAGCTGTTACAAGCTTCAGAAGTCAAAACCGAGCAATTTTCAGTGAAAATGATCGTTGAATTTACTGCCATGAAGCCTTTTTTGCAAGATATATTCCTTTCAATACAAGATGAAAATGAAAGAAAGGGCCACTATATGCTGAGGAAGCACTTTTTATCTACACCCCTTAAATACTACCAAAGCATGTACGGCCAAAAACGTCACTTTTCTACATGTTCTCAGCTAGCAGAATTTCTAGCATACTTATATAATTTTTATATCAAGATGAAGACCACTTCCCATTCTATATATTTATATATATAAATATTTCTAGGAAGAAACCAAGCGTGAGAATTGCGATTCAAACACCTTTTCATGGCCGTCGTCATTTTCCATGGCCGCCGTGGGGCCTCAGCACATTGAAAGAACTCTCTTCTTTCCAGCACACGATTAATTCAGGCCGCATACCTTCACGCAGGATGTACTCTTATAGCTGTACAAAGACTTGTTTCAGCAATCCCAGAAGGCCCAGGCGAGTGCGTACTCGCTGTGGACTTGAAGGGGGCGTTCGGCAATGTCTCACACGAGAGAATCCTATGGGGCCTCAGCCACATTAACTGTGGAAAAAGGACGTATGGCTAGAATTGAAGTTTTTTCTTTAAACGACAGGACGCTTGCCCTGGGAAACATCAGGTCACAACCGTATGCACTCGGGCCGAGAGGAACTCCGCAATGTGCTGTTTCGTCCCCTCTGCTGTTCACTCTTGCGATGCCAGGAGATAACGCATGTCAAACACGCCATTTACGCGGACGACATTACGCTGTCGTGCCAGACAGGAACGCCCAAAGCGGGCGGCTGATGCGGTGGCGGAGTGCACTCGCAGCCGTGGTCTTCAGTGAATTACGGGAAAACTGGAAATGCTTATCTTACGCAACTCACGGGAGAAGCAAATCGATTATGTACAGAGCGCGACACTGTTAGCGCGAACAAGCGATCGCCGGTTTTTCCAATTTTCTCTGTGAAACAAGGGATATCATCCAAGTTATTATTGCTACGGAAAGAACTCATTTAGTTACATAATGTAAGCGATAAAATTTCGTGTTCACTAATACAATTTAAAAGTAAAATGCCAAAATGCGCGATGCCGTGTTCGCGCTAACAGTGTCGCGATGTGTACAGATCTCCATCGACGGATGGCTGATACACAAACCCGAGGAGGTCGTAATCCTAGGTCAACTGATACCGCAGGGCTTGGGGAAGAAATCCACAATCGACAAACTCGAAACGGCAACAACCCAGGTCAACGAGATGTTTAAACGGATTCAAAACAAGAAGCGCGGGCTCAAAAAGAAAAAGGCATTCTAATTCGTGCACGCCTTCGTCATTTCGAGAATCATATATGGGACGGCATACCTCCGACTCAACAAGACTGAAGGTGGGAAAATAAACGCTATAATTCGTAAAGCCTACAGGAACGCACTTGGCGTCCCGGGACATGCCTATATACAGGGACAAGCTGCTTCAACTGGGTTTTTACAACACTATTGAAGAACCTCATCGAAGCCCAGATCATCTCGCAAACGAAACGACTCAACATCATCATCATCATCATCATTTATTATTCCTTGAAGGCCCAGGGGCATTATACAAGGAGTGAACACTTCAAAAACAAACAAATAACACAACTATTTATCAACAAAAACACGCTGCAATCTAGTTATAGGTTAGAAAAAAATAAGCTAATGGCTGCAGAAAATTTTTAGTGTCAGATAAGGAAACAATTACGTCAGGCAGTGAGTTCCAGTCGTCAATGGCCAATGGTAAAGTAGACATTTGGTGAGTAACGGTTGACGATGAAATTGGACGGAGTTTACAAGAATGGTCGAGACGAGGGAAAATGCGGTAAGGAGGCGATAGCAAACTCTGTCTGAGATGACTGTTGTAATAAAAGATCCGATGAAGAAGAGAAAGACGAGACACCCTGCGGCGGTGAGAAAGAGTGTCAAGGTTAGCTGATTGGCGAAATCCTGATATGCTTGCGTAAGGGGAATAGTCGGAATAAATAAAACGGAGGGCTCTGCTTTGAACGGATTCCAGGTTGTTAGTTAGGTATGACTGCCACGGTGACCATATGGAAGAGGCGAATTCTAGTTTAGTTCTGACCAAGGTAGTATAAGCTAGTTGTTTTACTGGGGATGTAGCTTGTCTGAGGTTACGGCGAAGAAATCCGAGAGTGCGGTTAGCATCGGCAACGACAGATGTTATGTGAGTGATCCATGACAGGTCAGATGTCAGATGAATTCCTAGATATTTATAGGATGAACAAGCAGTTACTGGGATGCTAGAAAGGTGGTAAGAGGAGGATAAAACATGCGGACTGCGGGAAAAGGATAGCGATTTACATTTATTATAGTTTAAAGCCATTTGCCATTTATGACACCACTGAATTATAAGTTGGAGATCGTTCTGCAAGATTAGTTGATCGTGACGTGAATGAATTGGTCTATAGATGACACAGTCATCGGCGAACAAACGTACTTCAGAGGTGATGCCATGGTGGAGGTCATTAATGTAGATTAAAAAAGAAGAGGGCCAAGAACGGTTCCTTGAGGGACGCCAGACGTTACTGTGCTTGTGGTAGATTTTACATTGTTAACAGAAGTGTACTGAGTGCGATTAGTGAGGAATTCAGAAATCAATTGACTACAGAGGGATGAAGATTAATATCTCTTAGTTTCATTAAAAGACGTTGATGGGGGACCTTGTCGAATGCTTTGGAGAAGTCAATGAAGATGGCGTCAGTTTGAACATTGGAATCGAAATTTGAGTAAACGTCAGTTAGAAATGCTGTTAGCTGAGTTTCGCAAGAGTATGACTTGCGAAATCCGTGCTGGTGCTTGAAAAGGAGGTTATGAGAGTCAAGAAAGTTTATTATGTTAGAATGAGAATATGCTCCAAGAGTTTGCATGAAACGCTGGTGAGCGAGATGGGACGATAGTTGCTGATTTGTTGGCGATCGCCTGTTTTATGAACGGGTATGACGTTAGCAATCTTCCAGTCGGATGGAACTTCAGAGAGTTTAAGAGATTGAGAGAATATGTCGCAAAGGAAAGTGGAAGAAATGTGTTTAGTGTTTATTAATACCTTAGAGTTAATTTGGTCACCTCGGAGCTGGAGGACACCTTCAGTTGATCTATAGCCTTAAGTACTCCAGCGCGGTCAATTAAGATAGGATTCATAAGAGGGTGAAAGGATTGGCACGAGTCGGGAATATTTAGTAAGTCCTCGTTAGTAAAGATGGAGCAGAAGAAATTGTTAATAGCAAGAGCGCCGTGTTTATCTGAAAGCGGAAGTCCGTCGTCGTCTACAAATTGCAAAGGAAGTGATAGTGCCGGATTGATTATTTTCCAAAACTTCTTTGGTTTAGTGGTTAGTATGTTGGGCAGGTCGATACTATAAAATTTGGTTTTGGCTTGATTTATGGCGGATTTATAAGCCCTTGCGCATTCGTGATAGGCGTCCCAAGCAGTAGTGTTGACAGCCTTAGTCCGCTTATAGAGTCTTTTTTCCTATTGGATTGACTATGAATTGTTTTATTGTACCAAGGGTTAGTGTTATCAGATATTATACGGGTAAGTGGAATAAAACGTTCGATTAGGTAGATCACTTTATCTTTAAAGAGAGTCCAGTTTTCATTAACCGTTCTTTCCAGAAGTTAACTGAGAAGGTATGATAAAAATCTTCGAGGTTCGAGTTGATAGATGCGTAATCAGCTTTCGCGTAATTGCGAATGAATTTGCAGTAATGTGATCTACGAAGAGCAGAGAGAGATGTTAAATCGATGACGAGATGGTCACTTATGCCCGGTAAGTACGTGATGTTACTGAAGAGTGAGGGATCTTGGCAAGCATAAGTCGAGTATATTGCTGCAGTGATTAGTAATTCTAGTAGACTGAGTGATAACATTTGAAAAGTTGAAATCTAAACAAAAGTCTATAAATTCTTGAGAAAATGCACAACTAGAAGAGGGAAGACCAGTCAATGTTCAGGTAATTGAAATCGCCAAAAAAGTAACATAGGCATTAGGGTATTTAGTTGTGATTTCAGAAGACACTTACAGCTTGGTAACAAATTCTTTGTCATTATCTGGCGGTCTATAGCATACAGCCACTATTACGGGGCGTCGTAGCGACGTACACCAAACAACTTCAAGTCGGTAACGATCAGTATAACCGAGACGGAATTTGATTTTTTTAGCTAAGCACGCCTCCCCCTCCTAGCAGATCTATCACATCTATACACACGAAAGTTTGGATACAAAGGAAAAAGTTCATTATCGGATATATCAGGGCTTAACCAGGTCTCGGTAAGAACAAGGAAGTCTGCGTTGCATGTTTCAACCAAAGAAATCACATCGTCTCTTTTTGGTATCAAGCTTCTAATGTTAGTAAATAAAATAGAATGATAAGAAGGTTTGCTACAGACATCATGGCGTTTTGCAGGTTGATTGGGTGACGAAATACGAAATGAACGCTGGCATTGCTATGCACTTTTTCTTTCACGGAACCAAGAGCGGCGTCAAATACATAACACTTGTTATCTATAAACAGCTTATCGTGACGCAGCTTGTAAGTCGTGCCTTTAGGCTTGGCAAAATCAAGAAGATGACGGCGTGCAAGTCGGACAGAAATTGGGAAATCTTCACTGATAGCAACACGTGTCCCTTGAGCTTAAATGCCGACGAAGAATACCCTCTTTATCCTTAAATGATGAAAACTTCACAATTATGAGGGCGACATTTCTGTGGATTGAACGCTCCCAAGCGGTGCGCTCTTTCAATTTTACTTGAGTCGACATTCACGCCTAGGTTTTTGGAGCGCAAGCCGGTTTACCAAGCCCTCGGACTGGGCCCATGTTTCCCCTATCGGTGTCAGTGACGCCAAAAATAGAAGGTTATTGCGGCGGGATCTCCTCCGCGTCGTCACAACGAGTTTTCAGCTGCGAAAGTTCGTTTAGAGCTGTAGTAAGCTGAGGTTCGGTAGGTGTGACACTACCGAATTCCTTCTGCTTTAGTAGGTCGAGTTCAGTTGTTAGGTTGTTAACCCGTTCTTCTAGAGCGGAAGCAGATTTTTTCGCTTTCGATATTTTTCTGTGTTAGTAGGATTTACCTCTGTTGCAGCAGAGCAAGGCTACTCTGGAGCTTCGCGACTGTTTGCACAAGCGCAAGAATTCATCCTCTTGTTGCTTGCTCATAGGGCCTGGGTTCTTCTCTACATCCCCAGACATCAAAAGCAACAAAGCTCTAAAAGATTCAATACACTCTCTAAAAAGTCAATACAAGCTCCGGGGCATGGAAGCACTACTAGGCAAACTAATTTTGACCTAAAACAGTAGCTAAGGTGTACGTACAGTGGCAAGGTGTAAGAACGGAAAATGTCTGCTGGACCAGCTTGGTATGAGCAGTCTCTGGCGGCACTCCGGAACTCGATCAGGAGTTGACCTCCGCACAGAAGTTCAGCAGACAGATCAAGGCAAGCCAGATTTCGAAACATGCGCCCCTCTAGGGACGGCACAACTTGCGGAAAGCGTGGTCCAAGCTCTCGCGCGAACTTGGGACACACGGGAGGGGACTCTACGTCCGACGCGGCCGGCGAAGAGGAGGTGGGCACTTTGCGGTATTCACAGCGGGCGGATGAATGTGAATACGGCCTCGGTCTGCGCACGAACGGCAGAGAAAGCGGAAGAGGCAGCCGTCGCGCTGGCCGTCATCTGCAATCCCAAGGCCACGGTCGTGACCGACCCTCAGGACGTCACAGGACTCGCCCAAGGTGCACTCGGACGACCGGCTACAGGCTCCTGAAGAAAGACGTCATACACGCGGTGTACACCTGGTGGACTCCGGAACATTTAGAGACACGAGGGAACAGGGTGTGCTCACGCCGCGGCCCGAGGCCTGACCAGGACTCGTCCCCCACCGCAATGGACCGACGATGGACATGCCCTACGACACGTATCTTGAGACCTACCGACTGCTTCGAAGATAACCACCTCCATGCAAGAGTCTCGATAATGAGGAAGAGCACATATGGAGAAGGCTTCAAACCACACACTAACGACACCGGACAAGCTCTACGCCTGGTACCCGATGCGCCACCCTTCCCCGAGTGTCCCCTTTGCGGGACACCATAAACGGACGCATACCACCTCACTTAGGCCTGTCGACACATTCCCGAACTGGACCAAATAGAAGAAAGACCCCACAGAGAGGAATGGGCAGCCGGACTGCAGAGTGAGTGAGTCCAGCAAGCAGATGATGCTGGTCAAGTGAGCCAAGGCGGTCACCACGGCGCTTAGAGCCACGGACAAGGGGCACCCACTCATCTCCTCTGACACTTTCCCCTCACCTTCCCCTTCCACATTTAACTTCTCTGACTACCAATGAGGGAAGTTTTCAACAACAACACAATATTGAACACCAAGATACCATGACTTTCCCAATACAAATTCCTTAGCCTTGTTTTTGCGATGACAGACCTTCCCTCGTGTGTGTGCTTTGCGTTTCACGGTAATGGGCTGTGCATACACTTGCCAAGTGTCGGCGGCAATGGCGTCCGCCGAGGTAGTAAGTGGCCCAGGAAGGAGAGGGAGTCTTCGGCGGCAACGCAACGGAACACAAATATAAAGCTAAGCTAGAAACAGCACGACTTTCTACAGCCCACGACAGAGCATCACCGCGGTACAGCCTTTGTTGGTTCTAGAAAATGCCCCTCTGGAGCCAACGTCGTGCGGCAAAGCCCCTATAGCGACGACAATCTAGTTATGATTATAATGCAATTAATGGGTTTTGGGCTCTGTGGCTGCGCTACAATGCGGTGCGCTCACAACCCCCTCGTCTTTGCTCTGCAGGCTCTGCTCGTTCGTATCTCCTGCGCTGAGGCACACTTGGCAAGTTTCACAGTAATCCAGCCACAAACAACTGCCATCTTCTACGACGATGAATAGAACGACTCCGCCAATGCCAGGATTTCTGCTGAACCACCGGCCATCTACCAGTCATCGTTCAAGCCAGCGTCATCTACTACGTCACACGAGCAGACTATATCAGCCGCAACTTCGCACGGACCGCTGTTTGGGCTTGGTGGCTGCGCTGCAATGCGGTACGCTCACAACCCCTCGTCTTTGCTCTGCAGGTGCGTAATACTATCACTTTGTTTGTCAAAAGAATAACAATGTCTGTCTAGTGCAGCTACCAAGCCCACGCTGCTGTGTTTCAATTTTTCGCCAGTGTATTGATGTTGTTAATCAGCTTTTGGTGTTGTCCGGGGACGTTGAGGAGAATCCGGGGCCCGACAAGGAAACTCGCGCGACTCGTAGCAATTCAACTACCCAGTCTCCCGCACCGCCATCGCAAGAAATCCTTACAGCTTTAGCAAAAATTAATGCTGGACAAGACGCCCTAATGGGGGAACTAAAATCGATAAAAACTAGCATATCGGTAACAGACGCGAAAGTCGGAGACCTATCTAATCGGATGGCTCGGATCGAAAAGAAATTTCCTCCCTTCCTGCCGTCTACGACGAAGTCAGTACTATCTGAAAACTGCCGGAACTGCCATAAAAAGATACAGGTAAGAAGGCAGAGCGAGCTGGTGGAAGTTACGCGATTGCGAAGACGCGTTCGAGACGACGGACGAAAAGCGCGACATACTTACTAAACGTCTCAATCTCACTGATGGTTGTGTGTTGTCACCCTTATCGTCCGTCGTCTCCGGTTTTCAAAAAATGTGCAATGTCAAAAGCTTGCTGATTTGACGGCACGTGTCGACGTTGCTGAAAATCGCTCTCGTCGCAACAATCTCGTTTTTTTTTTTGGCTTACAAGACAATCCCATAGAGTAATACAGTAAACTTAAGAGTGGACACGCCCATAGGGCCCCGCGGCCCACTTAGCCCGCCTGACAGCTACCGCTCCTAGCGGATGTTAGGAGACGTTACTCCGTTTCCGCGTCGGTTTCCGGTATAGAAAGTTTCGGTTTCGGATTGGACGTGCTTAGGTGTTCCCGGTGTAGGGAGTTTCGGTTTCGAATTGGGCGCGCTTAAGCATCGTCGTACCCCCCCCCCCCACATTCCTGTGCCCTCTACATGCCCAGTCTCGGGTTAATTATCTCCAGCAGCTCGCCTACACTCTATATTTTTATTAACTGTCTTTACAATAATGTATTTTCTTTCTACTGTAAAACCTTTATATTAGTTTTACAGCACCCACGGTGTCCATGGCGTCTGCTCTATTTGGAAGCAACAACAGCATTTGGATCAAAATCTCTTTATTTCGACCACATTCATGAACACATATGAACATGCAAATCAGATATGAAGCACATAATGCTTCTGCAAGAAACTAATACTCTCAATATTACAATCTGAAATATAAAAGAAATATAAGGCATTCTCGCACACAGAAAAATTTACAGAATGATTTCTAACCGAACCGTGCCAAACAGTTTCCGAAGTGAACAGAGTGAGCAATTACTTTTGCTATCATGACTGCTTACACATGAAAAGCAAGTGTATCAATAAATAAAATGTATTTATCATTACCAATCAGAACAGAACGCCACGCACACATCCACACAGCAAGAAACAAATTTGAACGCAATTCAAAACACCAATTCACATAGCCAAAACTTGCATCAGGCGAGACATGGCCGAACAATGAGCACGTCTTTCGGAATGTGAGAAGAATGAAAACTGATATGCTGCAAAATGGATCTCAGGATCTAGAAAATATGTTGTTTTACAAGTGCAACATCTGCGAGCAGGCACAACAAAGACCGAAAGCCATGGTAACATATTGCTTAACACAATATCCTTGATCATGAAAATCAAAACAAACACAAAATCACAGGAAGGCATATGCTGCACGTGCCATGCTTTCTTCATGTAAGGGACACACCTCAATATCTGACTGGAGCTGTGCAACATGCCCTCAGAACATGTGAATAAATGATATCAATAAATATTCGACAGAAATTTCACACATGCAAATGTAAAAGGCTGCTTGATACGTCAAGATCTTGATCTTATACCAAGTGTTTCAGCGAAGACTGACAAAAATTCTAAAAATTTACTGTTTGAGAAAAACCCTGCGCATGGCCAGCTTTCTGAGACACGCTGTTTCAGTTCCCGATTATCACGACACGTGGCGTATCAACCTTGAGCAAGATAAAGCCCCTCTACCCCGGAAAAAGTGGCGCAATTCATTGTTGTGGAAATGCTCGAGACACGTGCCGCGCGCCGCTTCCGTGAAGAACATGCATGGCGTCTCAAATCTAGCTCAGTGCTGCGTTGTGCCGCCATGATCTTCCCAAGGGCTGCACCAACGAGGTAGAGGGGCTTAGAGTGATAAACCGGAAGTTCGGAAGTGGCACCCCCCGGTTGCCGCCATTTTTTACGCAAAAGTGACCACACGTCACGTGACCTCACAAGAGCCGTGACGTCACCGGTAAGATGGCAGCGCCCAGAGCTGGCAAATGCGAGTTTGTTCGGTGCGCGGTAGCCGCGATGTGTAGCTGCTTTCCGACGACTTCGGTCTTCTTCCTGCCTGGTGACGCAGGTATAATGTGAAAATATGAAGGAATGAGACTTTATACCCTTTTTCCGCAAGATCGCCCTTGATCATCTGGATATTAACACCTGCGAGACAGCATCAGCCGTATCGCCGTGCCGGTGCTCGGATTCCCGGATGTGTTCGAGGATCGATAGAACTTTGAGTGCTTTTAGCATGAAATTTTCGCATTCTCTTAGCTTTGTTTGAACGTTGGAATGTCTGAGAATCGACGCGAATTGTATGCGTCGGACGTAGGGCCTAGGGGAATTCGTTTCAGCCCTAGGTAACTGCATAATCACAGCCAACTTTTAGCGAGGAAGCTCCTGCGATCTTTACGTTTTGTACTTGTAAACAATTTTACGATATAACTCCTTGCATAATATATTCGAATTTTTCTCGCTTCGTTTGAACGTCTGAGAATCGAAGCGAAAGGTATACGTCGCGTGAGGGCATAAAGGAAGTTGTTTCAGCCCTGCGTCACCGAATAACCATAGAAACTTTTAGCGAGGGAGCTCCTGCGATCTTTAACCTTTTGTGCTAATCGACGATTCTACATTCGATCGCTTTTCTTCCTTTTTTTTTTGTGAGTGCGAATTGCACACTTATTTTCAGCTGCGAGGATGACGTTTTTATTGAGTGTGGGGATGAATAAATCGTTGCAGGCACCTGCTTCAATGCTATTCGACTTGGTATAAGAACAACCGTTTTGGTGTACGCATAGATTAACTGCACATTTTTCTCTTTCGTAGGATTTATTGCAGCAATACTTTTTTCATCAAGAGTGCATTGCATTAGTCGGTCAATTATTTACTTGTTCTAGTTACCTATACAAGATGATTCATATTTGTGTTCATCCCTTGCCCGAAAAGCAGTCTTGTTGAAAAATGTTGACTACCATTCCTTTCGGTCTTTTCAATAGACGTTTTTCAAAAGTGTGGGCTGCCTATACTTCGTATCACCGTAACTTGGAAAAGGGCAACCGCCACAGCCCCCTCGTGCCAATCAGAGAGACGGAGTGAAGGCGTGTAATAAATCTGTGCTGACGAGCACTCTGATGATATGTTGTCATGTGCCTCTCTCCAACGTGCATATTGACTCACCGAGACTGTAGCCTTCGCCGCTTGCCAAATTGTTATGGAACGAATTACAGTAGCTACTACTCTAATTGCCCAAGGCCTTCATACTTTGGGCATTTGTTCGACAAGAATGTTATGTCCGCCATCACTGTGAACTCGGCTGAGCGCCTATTGGACTCGAATGCTGTATTAACGTTCGACGTGAACTGGGGTATATTCTTGTGCTCTACGCCGAAAAAAAATGGCGACAGTCGTGTTGCTTGATGGGGTTTTGCAAAGGGTCTATTGTGTCATACGTATAGGAAGTGTCCTGCTATATAACAATGCATCAACACAAACTATTAAACTAGATGCTCAGAGGTATGTTTGTTTTTGCAATTAACAAGTTACAGCAGTGTGCTTTAATGTTATTATCATGTGTGTAGTTTTAAGTATCCTCTCTCCAATGCCTACAAAGGCCCCTGGAGGTAATAAATTAATAAATAACATTTTCACATCACTGGAGTTGGTTTTCGGATGCGCCACATGTTCAGGAGGAGTGGAACGAGTGCAGCCCAATGCAACCAGTCTGGTATGTCCCACTAATTAATATTGAGGGGTTAGAGATGCAAGTGTCCTCAAAAGGTCCAGCACGTGCGGTGAACACAATTCTTTGTGTATAGACTCTGATGGCGTAAAGGCGAGCGGAAATATGTTTATTGGGTTAGTGTATCAAATATGTTTATTTCCACTTGAATACATAGTTATTGGTTCTTTGCAAATGGTTCCATAACGAGCTCTCTCTGCGAGTCTCGTGACAGGCGTTCAGTCGTAGCACCTGTGTTCCTTGTTGTCGGATGACGCTTCTGGCACGTTAGTGTTCAGTTTGGTCGAGCGGCAATTTTGACCGACCGATGCCGTCTTGTAATCATACGTCATGTGCGGCCACTGACATCTGATGCACTGAAGCTGCAGGGCTGGCTTCTAATCCGCAAATTTTCCTGGTAGTTTTCTGCGTCAATGCAGCAAGCTCGGGCATGTACTGCTTACGTGGCTGTGCCTTTTGCTGTACCGTTGACTTGAAGGCTGGCAACAGTGTTTGTTTGCTATCCAAGCCATTTCACTTCCATTTCGTAATGGCAATTTGTGGTGTGGACGCAGATAATTGGTGTCAGCAAATTATTAGGTATTGTCCTTGGACGACAACCGACACCAAATCAACTGTCCTTGCATTGCCGCTCACCTGCTTTGTCGTGCTTACCTCCCGTCGAGTTGATGGGGATCAGGAGTTTTGGGGTAATGTCAACACCAGGGACAAAGGCCGCCGAAGATACTCCTCAATGTCCCGCGGACGCTCTTCAAGATGTGGTCGAGGGTCGTTCGGCACGAACCCTTGCAGGCCAATTCACTGGTACGGGCACCTCCAGTAGGCATGGTCGGCCTCATGCAGTAAAGCAGAGTGGTTTTCGGTCGACCATTCGCAGCACCTCCATTTTCCTCGGTGTACTTTGTTCAGCGCGGACATACACTGGTTCTTCCCGATGTCGGAAATGCTTCGGCGTTGAGGTGTCTCGTTGAATTTTGGCATTGAATACTAACGGGTAGCCGGTGGCGGTCGTCATGACTTTGTGGCATAAGTCGCCCTCGGTTTGTCAGATGCCGCTTCGCTCGAAGAAGTCTCCAGTTGAAATTGCTGTCGAACTTGTTCCGAAACAATCTCGGCAATCAAAATAAAAGCCGGGCGACTGATGGCAGCAAGTAGCTTCCTGATCTCCACCCGGACAATGTCGTATTTGATGTCGCGGATGCCTGGGAGGCTGGCGTTGAAGTTGCAGCTGGACGTTTCGAGTGTCGAAACGCTGGGGAGTTGTTGATAGTGACAGGCTCGGGCCTGCAGTGTACATTCAATGATGGAAGCCACGGAGATATGAACCCTTCGACTGTTGTCGTGGAGTTGCGGACAAGGCTGCCAAAGGTGTTGTACCTCACATGAGGAACATGGGATTCTTAGCTTCTTGTCTTCTGTAACATCAGGGTTGGCGTGGGCGCTCGATCAGGCCCAAAACATCTTCCACGAAGGCGGTAACGCTCTCGTTGGGGCCGCATCCTGGACAGAATCAGGAATTCGGCTCTCTCTGGTCAATGTTGGCTGATGAACGTGCACTTCAGCTCGATCTTGCAAACTTCCCACGACGTTAAGGAGGATTCGTGGTTCTCAAACCAGTGCCTGGCAGTTTCTTCCACGAGAAGTATAGGTTCTGCAGGAGCTGGTTGTCCGTCTACCCACTATGGCGGGCGACACGGTCATATATTTCAATCCAGCCCTTGACACCTTCATACACCTTGCGTAAAAGGGCATCGGAGTGCGAGGTGCGACGAGCATGCAAACGATGGTGGAGCGGACGCGGTTTGCTGCTACAGATTTGTCATTGTTGGCTTAGTCAGCTTCGGTTTTTCTGGCAAAAGACTGAATTCCGGTGGTTCTTGCTGGTAGCAGCGACTGGCTCGGATTTCAAGTTCTTCGTGGTGTATTTCTAAGGTTCGTCCTTGTGGTAATCGCTCGTCTTTCGGTTTTTCTGAAAGGCTCGGGATAGGACTTGGTTCACGGCTGGCCGGGGGTTTAAGACGCGGGATAGTCCGCCACCCGTGTCCCGTTATCGGGCAACTCGGCTGAGGAGCTGCGAGGGTGCACACAGAGTGAAGGGCTACGGGTAAAGTACCCAGCACCTCCACCAGAACATACGATGACAGCTGAGCATGGCCTGGAACTTTCCAGAATAGTAAATATTAATAGAAGATAGGACTGAAGCAAGCATCCGTAACAATATAAAAAAAAACTGACAGAAGAGAGTCTATCCTTACCGCTAAAAAAGCTGCATTGTTTTAGAGGCATTCTGTCCGAATAAATCCTCTCCTTCGGGGTTTGGCGACTGCCGTGGACGAACTGAACTGAAATGGATGTGAAACCACTTTTCTGGTAATAAGCCGCTGCAGACTGTCGTCACAAAGCGGCGTGAACGGGTGGACTGGGTAGGTAACACGCGCGATGAAATGTCCATACAGCTTGCAATTCGCGTACCGAGTGTTGATGAAACTTGTGTCGACGAAACGTGCGACAGACAAGCGGAATCAATACCAACTGCAACACCTGTGCTCCGTGAAAGTGCACGTCTACGCCAGAACAATTTAGGAAGCAGCACAGCATCACCTAAAGCACTGCACAGGAACTACCAACTTGAAGGCAGCTCTCCGGTGCGCCGCACAACCAAAGTGAGCCTTCGGTCATTTGAACGTAGTGGCACCACGATTGCACACTGCCAAGCACGACTCACGCAATTTCCGTCGCTAAACTGTGTATCCAAATATATTGCACACACTTCACTGCAGACCTCGAAGATTTCGATGATCAACGAGAGCACAGAAACGTCGCCTTAAAATTTACTTGCGGTATCCTAATCAATCCGAGGTCCGAGCAACGTAGGGCCGATTGTCTCTTTCGTGGCAATATCCCCGTCGGTCACCAGCGAAATGTACACCGTTCCTCCTTCTGTTCACGTTATACCTACGTCAGACACCACGCTGAACTCTGAAGTCGCTTTCGACCGGCCTCATATGACGGCTTCCGGGTCTGAAATCAACTCGCTGACACGAACGACAACAAACAAAGCATCCGACAAGCTCCGGCCCAGCTGGGACCAGCCGCTGCCTGGGCGCTGCCATCTTCCCTGTGACGTCACGTATTTGGTTTGGTCATGTGACGAGTGGTCACATTTGCGTACAATGGCAGCCGCCTTATGGGGGTCACTTTCGAGTGCAGACCGGAACCCCGGTTTATCGCTCTAAGCCCCTCTACCTCGTTGGCCTGCACGTGCGTACGCTCGTGCATCGACGAACCTTGCGCTACTTTCGAAACATGAAGGGGCTTTAGAGCAAGATAGAGTGCCAAGATAGAGTAATGTCACTCAGCTCGAGCGCCTAGCTTTGGCTAATGCATAGACGCCATTTTACCGCCCAAATCATGCACCGGAGTGCGCGAGAGCGTCACGCGCTGGCACATTCAGGAAAGCAATGGATGTCTACACCCTCAGACAGACAGACATGTAGGCACCCCTAGGGTGCCTCAATGCTTCTGTTTAGAGTGATGCCACCTTTGTAGTACCCGATGCCGACAGCCATCGCGCTCACGGGGAAAATACAAGGAATCGACGAAACACACAAATGTCGGCTATGCACAGTCAGTCGCCAGGCGCGCGCAGGGTCACGCTCTGTCACGCGCTTTGAACTAAAAAAGGAAAATAAAAGTGTAGAGCTAAAATGGCCGGATGACTCCACCTCAAGACAGCGCACATAAGGGCACCTTCAGGCACCCCATGCTTCGTCTCACCTTAGCACGGACTAACCGCGAATGCTGTGCTAGCGCGAGCGGCTGGCCTTCACTGCCTTGACTGGAGCACTTGCTGCACGAGCGCTCGTTCAGCCGCCGAGGCTTCATTCGAAGCAACTAGCTCGCGCTTTTAGCACGCGCGGCTAAGAATAGTCCATACTAAGGTGAGACGAAGTAAAGAGGCAAGATACAAGGAGAATTCGATGCACGCGACTGCCTATCTGAACCTCTCTCCTGTGCATCTCTCCGGCCTCCCACCTTTTTCACCGTTTGCGTCTGGCCAAATACTTACTAGGGGAATACTTTCCACTCCGCTCATTTGCATTAAACAGAACGCCTACAGCGCCGAATCCAGCCCTGACCAAAAAACAAATCCCTCGCCGTCCTCTTTTTTTTTTTTTTGCAAATAAGTTACCATCATTATCAGTCGCAGACATTTCACGACTACGCGCTATGCTACTACAGTGTACTGTAATGCTACGCCAGCGGTCGGTGCGCCAATGTAAGCCAATGTCTCGAGGTGTGAAACAACGTCAAATGTGTTGCTTGGTGTTTTCATTTGGTACTTTTTCGAAACGATGCACGCGATATACCCCGAGTTTCAGCAAACATTAGTTTAGTTTAGGTTTCTGAATTTGGCTTTTAGAAACAAAAAATCTCCCCAATTGTGTGTATTTTGCCGTTTTGCGTTCAAGAGACAATCTGTTATTTTCTGCATTGCGTATATTATTTCAGTGATGTGCCACTAGTATGGTGTAGTTTTGAATTTGTATCCTCTAAACGAGGAAACACTATTGTTCTTTCTTTTAAGGCGCTACCGGCTGTTGGTCAGCAAAGCATTTTGTCTTTAATCCGTAGTTTTTAGTCTTTATTTATTTGGCTCTGGAGAGCCGCGGCACCGCGAAAGGGCAGCAGCTCCGTACCATGGACGCCTCGCGGTGCCGCGTCTAGTGAACATGATAATGTGATGAGTATATATACATGCATGATGACGACGACATGGATTGTTGGTATTGGGGAGGATGGCAGTCCGATTCGAAGAAGTCCAGATTTCGTGGAGGTGGGTTGGGCGGGTCAGCAGCGAGCCATGGAGATCTGGCACGCCGTTCGATCGGTGCATGAAGGAGCCCCAGGAACATGATGACGCTGTTGCTCACTGGGGTCCACTGGGGTCGACGCATCAGGCTCCAAGGAGGTAGCCCAGTCAAAGTAGAAGCTGCCGCTTCCGAGGAACCAGGGCTCAGATTGAGGCACCGCCGTCACCCGGTGTTTCATCCTATCAACGTCGTCGTCGTTGTGTTCTTTATTTATACGCGTAGAGTATGTATAAATAAAATAAGATAGATAAAAAGACACACAATTGAACGGCCAGTGGCGCGCCGTTCTAGTTATATTTCTAGTTATTTCTAATTATACACGCCTGAAAGAATTTTGTTCAGTTTGTGTCTGTAACCGAGCTAAAACTTTACGTACACAGGCAAATTCAAAGCAAAATATATACAATGCAAGTGTTCCTAACCCTACATAACAATTGCTTATATTTGAAATCCAGGGCACAAATTTTGATTGTAAACATCTAATTATTTTATAGCCATATTATAACCGCCACATTCTTAGTCAATATGCTGTCACAAACGCATCGTACAAATCTTTTTTTTTGATAAGCTTATGTAAAGGTAGCTTGGCCGCAAGCTTCTTGGTGCATGGCAGAGTGCTAAATTTACAGGGACAAAAAGTGAGCCGAATTTGAAAGTCTCGAGAAATAAAAGTATTAATTAAAATACCGAACTTTTGACTGCAGTGTGTGCTATTAGTCGGCAGCTAGTATATTCTCGGGTACTTTACAATTCTTCATTTCAGTGAGAAGAAATTTTAAATTTTGTTAAAGTGGCCCATATAACTCGGCCAATGCAACAATATTATATCGGGGCCAGGAATAAAAAGTATACAATCCTGAGGCTCAAGCAGGTATTAAATAAGAGTGTATTAGTGCCCTCTATAGATATCCCGGGGAACTTAAGGATTTCTGCGGTAATTTGGCTGAAATTATCATTTTACTGCGTTTTGCTGAGAATAGCCAAGCGAGGGCGCAAGGAGACCGTGTCCAGGGATGCTGGGGATGTCCCAACCTCGGTGGACCTCTGGTATTGCAGAAAACATACTAATTACCCATCTAATTAACTTTCTAATTACTGTTTTTTACCCATGTTGTACTAGCTATTTTGAAGACGCACACCGGAAAGAGAGACATCAATTTACAAAATTTAAAAAGTGGCAACCGGCTTGGAGATATATATCGGCAAATTTTGGCCTTTCTTGACGCGAATTCCAAACGCGGGCCCTGTTTGCGTAGAATTTCGATATCCTTGTGGAGAGATACTCACCAAACATACCATGTCAGAAGTCATACAGCCCTGGCAGAACATTCGATTGGAGGACAAAAATTGCCATGTTTTAATGCAGAGTGATCTCCTGCTGTTGTAACATTATGTCAACTGATTCAGGCTGTCACTGGCACTGAAAAGTAATGGTATGCATAGGGGTAAGATGTTACAAAGATAATGTACAAAAAACAATTAAATAACGAAAAATGCAACAGTTGTGTGACAACTAATAAAACAAAAATAAGGCAGATTCTACAATCGAGGCTGTGCCAGGGACCAGCATTAACATCATGCTGGCAGGTGGCAGCAATAAAGTAGAGCTGTCATTGGCTAGAAAAAAAGATAAAATTGTAACCAGTTGCAATCTGCCAGCAGGGAGTATTAGCGGCGAGATGTTTTGGTGGCGCCCTCCTGTGGTTCTCTCTCGTAACGTCACTACCATGCCAACAACCAGTTCGACGGTGTTTGTAATTAGCATGGTGAAAGCTTGAAATCATTGCGCTCTGAAACTAGCACTGCATACACCGTCAAAATTGAAGCTCTTGTATTACTCTTATTTCCGTCGATGAGAAATCGTTGCTGACGTCACAGTCAGCATTCGGCCAATCGTGAAAGGCCGACCACAGCGACACTTTCGGTCGCCCTCGTCGCCAACCGATATCAGCGGCGAGATGGTTTTGGTGGCAGCCTTCCATCTATCGGTTACCTCTTCGTGACGTCATTACCTTTGCTTGAACAAGCAAGTCTCGATGGTGTCTGTGTAAATTAGTCATGGTAAAAACTTGAAATCATTGCGCTCTCAAAGCAACACTACCAACACCGTCAAAATTAAAGTTCTTGTCATTCCTCTTATTTCCGTCGATGATAAATCCCCTTTCCGACGTCATAGTCAGCGTTCGGCCAATCGTGGAAGGCCGACCACAGCGACGCTTTCGGTCGCGCACGGGGCTAATAGACCTTTTGCCAAATTAAGCAATCCTCATAAAGAATGCCGGGAACATGTGTACACGCACTGCGCGTGCTGGCGCCTTCAGCTCTAACTTTTCGAAACCAAAAATCTAAAACAAATGGCACTTCGCGCGCGTTCCACGGACGCTTTAATTTGGTTGTTTACATTGAATCTTTTCTATAGGGTGTATTTACTGTGGCCATATCTGTGTGCGCTACAGCCGAGCACGTGCTGATGGCTAGCTTCCGACAGTTATTTTGCAACTGCATCCCGCACCATCAAGATTGACAGTCTTGACAACCATATTAATGTGAGCTCGTTATGAGCATGCGCCCTACACAGTGACCTCAAATATGGCGGCCAGTGGATACGTCATCAGAAGAAAGGCGAGAACTCTGCAGCGCGCTGTGCAAACGTACAAGCATTCCCAAGATTCTCTTTGATGCTAGGGTAAATTAGCGAAAGGATCTATTCACGGGACGCCATATTTGTGGGTGCTGTTTAGAGCGCGTGCTGCAGAACGAGCTCACAACAATAGGTTACCAAGACCGGCAATCTTGATGGTGTGGAGTACACGTCGCAAAAGAACTGAGTGAAGCTCCCCATCAGCACGCACTCAGCAGTCGCGCACACCGCTAATGCCGCCAGTGAATACTCCTTATACCAATATGTTACGGACGAATAGCTTTAGACAGACTCAGATGTGTTATGCGTCCTTCATGCAATGCAATTGATGCAGAACTGACGCATGTGCCCTCCTCGGCGCCCCATTCAATGTAGGACGCATCCGAAATTTCTCTTGTTCTCCGGCTGTCATGTTTTGTCATTACTTCTGCGTTAGTCCTTCGTCAACTAGTGCTAAAGCTCTTGATGCAGGCCTTGTCTCCTAGCTGGTATCGGCCTGGTGTGCCAGTGCCCAGTGCCTTCTAATAAACACCTCTCAGTCACAGGTACTAAACACAAGCTATCTGACATTTTCATAGGTTAGGTAACGTTGATTCTCCAGAAACGGACTTTAGTCATCGAAGCGCATGTTTCGCAATGTCACGTTCTCTGACGTCAGGGAAACAATGCGTGTTTACAAAGAAACGCAATTTTTCTCCTGAAATCGGAACCAAAACAGACTCTCTGGAGTCTGTTTTGTTCGCGCCTTCTAACCTTTTAATCTCTGTAGTGAGTTGTATTCATTGTAAACAATAACTTAAATGTCATACTCGTGCGTCGCAAAATTTCGTCCAAGCATAAAAGAGGAAAATAAATAAATAAATAAAACGCGCTTGTTGTGTTCGCGAGTTTCTCGAAGTTGCTGGACTGGAAGCCTTTTTAGAATATGGATAACCCTGTCGTCCGCTAGTGGGTCCGCCGTCTTGCCTCCCGCTCTATGCAGCCGTTTATCAACTGCTTGCGCAGTTATTGAGGATAACCACTTCTGAAAAGACGCGGGATAACTCTAAAGCCGCACTCACACTGCATCGTACACAAACTTGTACACGTTACTGAAAAAAGTAACCGATTACAATTACAATTACTTCACTGTAGAAAGTAACTGATCACAATTACAATTATAGCCTCAAAAAAGTAATCGAAAAATTACTAGAAAGTAATCGATTACTTCCCACGTTACTTTTCATTCATTTTTTTTATTACGGTAGCATAATACTTGGGATCTCGCGCTCAGTTGCTCCGAAAAAAAAAAGAAGAAAGCCTTGACCGTTTTTGTTTACAGCTCAGTGAGTGACACTAACACACCCCAATAAAAGTTTTTACCACAATAAAGTTTTTACCAACCAAACCAACACACCCATCCCTCTCGTGAAAAAAAAAACAAATGAAATAAAAAAAGCGCTGTTTAAATACATTACTCACAAGAGGCTGGATAAGGACATTTTTCATACCCAAACGTAATCTCCAGTGTACAAAAAAAAATGCACCCAGGAAACGAAGCATAGTGAAGTGGCCTACTAAACCTCGAGGTCCCGTAAATAGTAATTTCGAAAAAGAAAAAAAAAACAATTTACCGTTGCCCAGAGCTGAGTGACTCCAGCACATCTAACCTAACCCCCCCCCCCCCCCCTTAAGAAAATAAATAAATAAATACGCCTCGCAAGTGGGCTCATTTTCGTCTTCTGCGCATGAGAAAGGAGGTAGCGGTGACGTCAGAACGCCGAGACCTGATTGGCTGATCACGACCCCCTATCTGAGCGTCGTCTGCTCCTTTGCAACGTCGTCTGCTCGCAACGTCGTCTGCGTCTGTCTTACCTTTCCTGCGACTTTCGGAAGTGCAGGTCTTTACGAGCAAGCACGACTTCGCCTTTCAGAGAGGGCAGACGAAATTACTCGAGTGGTACGTTGTTTTTGTCTAAAAACAAGCAGACGCGCATCAAGGAGAGAAGTAAAAGGACTCACTGGCGAGGTGTCCTGAGGCGCCGAGGTTTGTTTGCTAAGAACCGAGAGTGAGGGTGGTTAGTGTCCGCAAGTTCACCCCCAAATACGTTTTCCCTCCTTTCGTTTGCGGCGAGACTCCTCACTCTTTAACGGCGTCGGCGGGTTGGCGCAGTTAACGTCGTCTGCTTTACGTCTGCTAGTCAAAGCTATGGCTGCTTTACCTTTCCTGCGTCTGTCGGAGATTCACCGCTTTTTACGCGACGAGAGTCACCGCTGCCTCGAAAACAAGGAGATGACAAGAGGAAGAAATTGACCTCTTAATCTTAAATTGGGATCAGCGATCAAAGTACAATACGGGAAGGGTTCACAACGGTCGCGCGGGCATATTCCATTCAGCACGCCAGCCGGACGTGGGCAGACGGTCTTGGCCAAGGACCGTCGGAGCACCGCTGCGCCGAGTCGGAGTGCCTGCTAGGCCTATCTGCCGAGCTCGCTTGGTCGGAGTCGGTGGAATCGTAGCCGTTGGAGCATTTCGCGGGTGTTTGTGGATCCAGCGTTCTTGTTCGTCGTGGTTTATTTCAAGTACTTTTTATTTATTTTTTGCTGCTTGTAGTCGGGACGCGTGAGAAGAGCACGTACAAAAATAAACGTCCGTTGGTCGTCGCGACCAAGTAACTGAGCGACGCTGTCGGCCACGCTGATTTGATCGTAAGAAGTGCGTAAGACAGCTTCGGAGCTGTCGTAGGATTCCGTCGTAACCTGCGCAAAACTTACGATAGTTTCGTTTCGTGAATACGAATTTGTTCTTACGTTTTGTCTTACGCACATTTTTGGCGTAAGATCGTTTCGTGAATCTGGCCTCTGCACTTTCGAAAGTCGCAGGAAAGGTAAGACAGACGCAGACGACGTTGCAGAGCAGACGACGCTCAGATAGGCGGTCGCGATCAGCCAATCAGGGGTCGGCGTTCTGACGTCACCGCTACCCCCTGCGCAAGAAGCAGACGAACTTGCCCTCCGCATAAGTAAATTGAGAAAAATTTGATTGGGCAATTTTGTAATCGATTACGGCCAAAAAGTAATTCAATTACAAGAATCGTTACCTCTTAAAGGAAGTAATGAAGCGTTGCAAAATTACAGTAAAATGTAATCGATTACAAGAAATTCATTACTTGTAACGCGTTACGTACAAGTCTGATCATACATTATGCAGAAGACACGGTGTTGGCTGTAGACATGCGTGAAACAATTATCTGCTTACACGCCTTAAGCATGTTCGAAATAAGCGAGTTTGCTCATACATATCTACATGCCTACACTCTCAAGAATAGGGGTGTACAAGGGTACACCCCTTATCCCATATGTAACACCCCATTACTACATTTCGTCGTTCTGTCCACTGACGTCTATCTGGCGATACCAACTTTTACGAGCGGCTTGAACATGTCTGCGAACAGTTTTTGTATGGCCATGTGTGCCAGCACTGTTCTTCTTGGAAGAAGCACGCCTAAGACAGTAGAAAGTTTGAAGGAACCGTTTTTGCACATCCGATACGACGATGGGCCCTTCGGTACGAATTGCGCATATGCTACCGCAGAAGACGCACACATGCGCAGTGCGTACCGGACGGCCCATCGTATCGTTTCGGATGGGCATAAACGATTCCCTAAAACACCTAGTGTCTGCAGGCTGCCTCTTGTGCGATGTACTGGCAGTGTGACCGTGGCTTAACTCGCGCTTACTTTATCGCGCAGTGTGTATACCTGCCTTAATGGAAGAATCCACGCCGAGAGTCTTGATGTGGGCCTTGACGCCGCACAGGTAAGCCGTCGCCGTGTTCGCAGAATCCGAAGTCTGCGCGTCGAGGCCGTACGTTTTAGACAACGAGACGTACGGAAATGTCTCCCAAGCGAGGACCGATTCCTCTCCGCTGACGCAATCTACTTTCTGGCCTTTGTATGTTCGGGCTGTGGTGACGGTCTAGATGCCCATGGCGTCGCCCAAGAAGATGACGTTCCTGGCCAGTCGAGTGTTGGGTACTGGAGTAAGTCGCTGATCGAGCTCCTCTTTCGCCAGTTCGTTCCCACGTGACTGCTCCGCTGAAACAAAACTACCGTGAGTAACTACAGTCATATGTCGCGCTACCAGTGTTGGACAAAATACCCGATAAAAGTATTTAAGTTAAGTTACTAAATACCTGCTCCATAAAGTATTTAAAATACTACTCAAGTTACTTCCTCTGTAAAGTATCTTGAGTAGAGTACAAATACTTTGAAATGTAATTCAATTACTTTTGAAGATACTTCCGCATTGCGTAATTTGTATCGACGTCAGTGACGAGCACAATTATAGTTTCGCAAATCGGGTTTACCAGAATGGTATCTTAGCACGCAACAAGCAAAACGGAAAAACAAACATCGTAGGGCTATTTTATGCAGTCGTACTATAAGGAGCAAGATATCCCTGATACATGTTTCAAAACATTCTAAGAAAAAAAAAGAGGTCGCTTTACTGATTTGCAACTTTAACGACCTATAAGGGGCGCGCTGGTGCCTATCAAAATGGCTGCCGTCTATGTGATGGTCGTAGAGAAGTAGTAAAAGGCGCGGTCTGCAACGCGTAATTAATTCTAGTTTTGCTTTATACGAGCAGCATTAGACCATTACTTTATTTTTCCCGCCCGGAAGGTGAAGGCAATCGCCTTTTTTGTGGAGCCGAGCACACATGAGCTAGGGAGCGCGATTCTGACACCGCGGTACCACAATCGCTGAAAATGTCTAATAGTGACATCTCTGAATATCAAGTCCGGTGGCGCACCTTATACTCATTGTTTAACTACAATCCATATTCCCTTATGGCGAGTTCACTGTAAACGAACTTGGCATAGGGAAATGTGTGAATGGATAACAAAGAGGCCCTGATAATAGCCACGACACTGGTCTCACCTTCTTCAAGTAGGTTGCGTTCAGAAAGGCACTCAACGTTGGGGGACGCTTTGTTGGCATTTTGAGAGGTCATCTTACTCGTAGTTGGTTTCCTGTCCTGTTCTCTGCTTAGCAATGTTCGCTTACAGGCAGTGTCCGTGAGAGCAATAAGTGCCGGATTGACGACAAAAAAGAAAAGAAACAAAAAAAACCTCGACGTTTTGCCATAGCGGAATCGAATATACAAGAACAACCAAAAATTGTCTTCTTTTTGTGACAATTTTACATTTACTTTTGCTCCTTGTTCTCTTGACACTGAAGTTAAGCATTGTTGTCTGTAGGACTATGTGCTGTAGGGCTATTCGTCGAAAAAACTATTCATCGAAAGACAACTCGTAGGAGTGCAATTCGTAGCGGGGCAATTCGTCGCCTAGGACAATTCGTCGTAGGGCAATTCGCATTAGGGCAATTCGTCCAGATGACGACTCGTCACCCTATTAAAAGCTTCTTATGTATTTAATTGTCACAGTCCATCGAGTATATTGTTTCAAAATTATTAATTACAAACGAAGGTTCTCCCTCATTTGGTATTTTGCTTTGTAGCCCAATGTTTAAGATTTGGCTTAAATGAGCTACTTTCGCAGTAGACGCTGTCTATTTATGTGGGTATATGCCACAGCCGAGTTATAAATATGTTTCAGTAATTTTGATAGGACAACCACACAGGTGTCAGATCACGAAAAGAATTTTATTTGCATCGCTTGCTGAACCACTCAAACTGTTGGCCTTGAGGGATAAGATTGGCGTGGCGTACACGCAGCCTCCCGTGCACTGTCAGCTTAAGGGTGAATTGAGTATAGAAGCCGGACAAAGGATCGTGAACTATCCAAACAGGATACAACACAGCAGGCATGTTTAGAAGGAAAGCCGCCGACCTTTCCGAAACTCCAAAGAACGCAAACAACAAGGCAGTGTTCGAACTTTTCTTACAAGGCTTCCGATCATTATCTTCTATATATACACATTTATGCCCCCCCCCCTCTTTTTTTTTCGATTTCCGGTAAGCTGTAAGCGTCGAAAAGTTCGTTCTGAACTTTCCTAAAAAAAGATAAAATAAAAAAAGAAACCAAGTTTTCGACTAGATGCCCTAGTGACGAATAGCCCTATGACGAATTGCCCTATGCGACCAATTGCCCTGCTACGAATTGCCCTGTTGCGAATTGTCTTTCCACGAACGGCCCGTAGCCCGTGGGTCGTTTCCCGTTCTGCGTTGCGCCTCAGTCTGGCAGTCTTTACTTCCGTAAAACCACCCTTTTGTTTGGGGATTTTTGGGGGTGAAAGCTCTAGAAACAAAAGGCGTCTTTGGGAAGGCGAGGCGAAAACCTTCATTGTACGAAATGTGGGGTGAAATATGAGTCCCATTCGGCACAAAAGCGATGTTTTCACAAGCCCAATCAAGAGTGCCTTCATGTGCGCTCCCTAGCCCAATCTAAGTCACCGTAGCTTCTCGCAGTTAGCAACAGGATTTGATTGCTGGAAACAATGTTCACGTTTGCTTGTGCCACGCCCACGCCACTTCATACCGAACAACTCGGAAAATGGCGGAATGTCGAACATGTATTTGAGATAATGAGTAACTAACATGATTAACAACGTTTGGAGGAACGGGGTGCTCATATTAACGAGACATGACTGTAGACGTTTACGAGAACCCTTCTTCTTTCGTATTGCTTGCATTTCGGTTTATTTAATTCTGCTGTGTGTTTGTTTAGACGGAGGAGAGTTAGTCAGCCCCATTGGGTGTCTCCTGTCTCCAATGAATTTAACCAGACAAAAAAAATTGAAATGTGACGTCACAGCGTAAGGTTGGCCCACCCCTAGAGGTTTGGGGACTCTAGTTTACGCTGTGGATAGAAAATTTAGCCAGTGCGGTACCAGTGCTAGCCTGCAGGGTCTTTAATACGCATCACACCGTGGCAATACACGACCGCTCGCAGGTACGATGCTCATCCATAGCGAAACGTTCAGACGTGATTGAGCCAATAGGAGTTTCGTAGATCGTTCGCTGTCCCGCACGCTGCCGCACCCTGAGATCCGGTTTCTACAGCATAGCGCGAGCGCGTAGCTTCCTCGTTGCGGAGGGCTTAGCGGAGGAGAACGCGGTCACGAAAACTCCCAATATCTCTGTGCTCCCACCCTGCCGCGTAGGCGTTTGTTATCGGGTAATCCCTCAACCTCATTGGCTGAAGAGCGAGAATAAAATGATTGGGATTCGCCATGACCCGTGTTTCTTAACCCGTCAGAGACTAAAAAAAAACAAATAACAATCGATGTGCGCTATACCGGTCGCTCTTCTCATTGTCTAAGCTGATTAAACTAAGACCAAGGATTGATAATCAGTTTTTTAGCTGAGTAGTATATTGGGTGGCTACAGTGGATCTTGCGCTGTAAAAGGACCCGGAAAAATCGGTGACTGCACATAAAATGTTCAAACTTCCTCCGAATATGCATTCAGATGACGAGTTTTACCTTGTATAAATTTCAACGCGCAGGTCTTTTTCCTGACAAAAAAACAAACAAACAAAAAATACGACATTACATACCCAGCAATGGGGGACACGGTCCACTTGCGCCATCTATCTTTAGACGCCGGTACCCTGTCGAAATTTCAATGGGAAAATTCGTTTTCTCGTTATAAAATAAAAATGAGCGCACAGTTATCAAAGTTACACCAGACATGGGTTCTTGATGAGCGTTGACATCGCCTCGACATAAAAAGAGCCTAAAAAGAGCGGAAGGTGGTTCCAAATGCGGTTAAAATTCTGGTCAGTTTGTATGGGAAATCTCGAGAGAGAGACGAACTTTGCGGTATTAAGTTATTGTAGGCAGATCCCTGAAAAAGTAATCGGTGATTAAGGAGGCCGGGACTATGCGCGACTCCTTTAGCCAGGTAGGTTCACGGTAGTACCATTCAGAAAGGTTCCTGAACGCATTTTGCACGACATACCTCCACGAGCCGCACCGGCCGACCGTACGCAAGGTCATAACCACGCTTTATGCCCTCGTCGCCGTCTGCGTTAGTGGCGCAGCGATTCCACTTCCGGACACCGCAGCGTGAGGACGCGGAATGTCGAGCTCCGTCGGAGCGGCGATAACGGCCCAGACGGGCCGTGGTGATAAGATATCTTCTGTTGAATCGGATTACTCTGTGCATCTGCCACCGCTGCCAACTGGACCTGCTGTTTTGAATTCTGTATTTTTACACGCGGACGTTAAAGGACGCCCGTATCGAGTTGAGGACTTCCGCGACGCACTGAGCAGTATGGGGCTGCTGACCGACGTGGTTTCGCTGGGCTCTTACCAAATGAACCACGTGTGGCTGACGACGTTTAGAAACAACGAGAGCAAGAAGAAGCTGGTTGAAGCCCGAGAACTACTGGTGAAGGAGCGTCGCTGCCTTGTCTTCGACCCCAACGGCCAGAGCGTGCGTCTGAAGATACACTGGTTGCCTCACCACGTTCCGGACGACGAGGTGCGTATCACTTTGGCACTCTACGGAAAAGTTACCGAGGTGACAAGGGAGAAGTGGCGCGTCCAAGGGTGCGAGTCCATTGAGTCGAATACGAGGACCGCCCTCATCACTCTGAAGGCAGGCGTCACGGTAGAAGACCTTCCGCACCAGGTACGGGTGGCCGGGGGGATGACGCTTGTGGTGGCGCCAGGCCGCGCGCCTCTCTGCCTCAGGTGCCATCGCACTGGCCATATTCGTCGAGAGTGCCGGGTACCCCGCTGCAACCAGTGCCGTCGGTTTGGCCATGAGACTGACCAGTGCGTGCGGACGTACGCGGTTGTCGCTGAGCCCGTGAGAGAGGAGGAAACGTCAGAGTTTCTCATGGACGAAGCGGACGCCAGGGAAGCGGAGGCCACTAAGGAAGATGTCCCTGGAGCGGCGCCAGAAGTGTCTACAGAAGTTAAAGAAGGGGCCTCCGGTGAAGTCCACCAGAGACTACCTGAAACTGTGAACCTATCCGCTGGTGCACCCGGCGGTGATGACTGCAGGGTCACTGAAGCTGTCGAGTTCGAGGAATTACCGATCTGCACGGACACCGAGGAAAGTACGGACATCCCAATGGCCAACGCTGGCGCCCAGGCACTTAAAAGGTTAAGGGAGACCGAGCATGTCGCGGAAGGTGCCCCCAAGGTGCCTAACGATGCCGAGCCGCCGTGGAAAACGGTACCCGGGTGGTCCCCTTATGGCAAGCCAAAGGTGAAGGCCCCTCTAGTCCCTCGAGGGAAGGGGGGTCAGGGTCGTAACCCAAGGACTTCGTAATCGGTGAGGGCATCCCTGTTTGTGTAAATTGTGTGGTGCTGCGATGATGGCACAGCTCGTTGACTCAGTTAAATTTGGGACTCTGAATGTTCGTGGCATGTCCACGAGACGCAAACAGTATCAGATACGAAGAGTTCTCGAAGATAATGAGCTTGACATTTTCGCAGTCCAGGAAACAAAAGTAGATAGTAAAGAAGATACCGATAAGCTAGTGCAGCCTTTTCAAGCCAATTTCGATGTTTGTGTCAGTCACGCCAGTGGCTCGTCGGGGGTTGCCTATTATTTATTAGAAGGGCTTTAAATCCGAATGACTATGATATAACTGTTGATAATGTTGGTAGGCTTATCGTGTGTGATTTTTCGATGTTTGAAATGAGATGGAGGGTGCTTTGCGTTTACTGTCCAAATCAGATAAGCGAGAGGAAAGAATTTTTGACCTTCTTCGCCCATTTCTTAATTGTTCACGAAAAATAGTACTGCTAGGTGACTTTAACTGCGTCTGTGAGCCCAGTGACAGGTCAAACAACAATATTCAAAGGGATGCTAGTGCACTGATGTTAAAAGATATGGTCGACGAACATTACCTTCACGATGTTGCCACTTACCAGAAAAAAATTGAAACAATGCGTTATACGCACTTCTGCGCGTCTAGCAACGCTCGACTTGACAGAGCCTATGTGGCGGTAGAGCTTTTGAGTGGTGCGGACAACTATAAAGTTCTACCAATTATTTTCAGTGACCATGCACTGGTAACTTTTACTCTGGGTAAAGCTAAGGCAGCAAAAAATCTCTTTAGTTGGGATCTATGGAAATTAAATGTTAAGCTTTTAGACGACGAAACATTTACTAAGAAACTAGAAACAGTGCTGGAGAATACGACAAGTAGCTGTTTTACTAGCTCATTTGAGTCATGGGAGGTGATGAAGCAGGAAATAAAGTTAGCCGCATTAGAGCGATCAAATACTTTGAAATACTTAAGCGATGCAGAGGAGAAACTGCTGCAGGCAGACCTAAGGAGGCTTTTCAAATTAGAATGTGAATATCCTGGTAAATTTATTAATGATATCAGGATGACTAAAAATAGTTTATCGGCAATTGAGACAGAAAAGTATAGAGGTGCTGTAATTAGATCGCGTGCCGAGAAATATTTTCTTGGTGAACAACCTACCAAAAGAGCGCTTAGCAGAGAAAAGCAATACGCAAGTAAAAAGATAATTTGTGAAATACAGTATCAGGGCTCGATAAGTACCAATGAAGATGTGATTGGGCATGCATTCGTCGAGTTTTACAGCCAGCTATTTCAGCGAGACGAAGCCCTCAATCTGATGAAGTTTGATAACGCCTTTTTAAAATTGATGCCAAGATTAGAAGAAGAAACGACGGCTTGGCTTGAACAACCAATTGAGATAAACGAAATAGGTGCCGCAATAGATGAACTACAGGCAGGAAAAACGCCTGGCCCTGACGGTTTAAATGCAGCTGTTTACAGAAAATATAAAACTTTTTTAGCGCAACAACTTCATAGAGTGCTCTTAGAGGCCTACGAGAAAAGAGTATTGCCGCCTTCGTTTTTAAATAGTCACACTGTTCTTATTCCAAAAGTAGCCGATGAAGAAAAATTAAGAAATGTAAGAAATTATAGACCGATTGCCTTGAGCAATGTAGATTATAAGATTTTTATGAAAGTGCTTGCGCGAAGGCTTCAAACTGTCATCCATAAAATCGTTGGTACACACCAAACATGTGGGATTAAGGGGCGAACTATTTTTACGAACATTCATTGCGCGCGTAGTGTTCTTGAGTGTTGCGATATGGATCTAAACCAAGTAGCTATGCTGCAAATAGATTTAGAAAAAGCCTTCGATCGTGTACAACACAGTGTGCTGTATAGGGTACTGGAACATGTTGGGGTAGGACAAGTGATTCTTGCTGGCGTGCAAATGGCGTATAGCGGATGTACTACGCAACTGATCGTTAACGGGCGCCTAAGTGAGCCCATCCCAGTGCTCTCGTCTGTCAGACAGGGATGTCCGCTTTCGCCCTTATTATTCAATATATATCTAGAGCCCTTCTGTCGCAGCATAATTCAAAATGAAAATATACATGGGTTTCAATTACTTTCCACGGAGGTAAAATTGCTAGCGTATGCGGACGATGTGGCCGTGTTTTGCCGCGACAAATTGAGCATTTCTGAATCAGTGTCTATGATTAAGAACTTTTGTGAAGCAACCGGGGCTTCTGTTAATTGGCAGAAATGTGTTGGGTTTTGGCATGGCGGGTGGGGCACGAAACCGGAGCTCTTTGAAAATATAAATTTTGTCCTGACGCCTTCCTCCTACCTTGGGGTGCCTCTTCAGCACTATAAAAAAAGCAATACGTATTGGCCTGCAGTGATTGACGAAGTCAAGCAAACAGCGCGTAAATTTGAAGGAAATGCATTGTCCGTTTTCACTCGCGCTACGGTGTGCAATGTGTTTTTAATCGCAAAAATCTGGTATGTCCTCCAAGCCCTTACCTGTTCCCGCATGAATCTCCAGAAGCTACACCGTATTTTTGCGGTATTTATATGGCAGTCTAGTTGGGAGAGACTCAGCCGAGACAACCTTTTTTGTCGTGTTTCTGAAGGTGGTCTTTCGCTGTCGCACCTCTGGATCAAACAACTTGTCTCCCGTTTTATGTTTCTCCGAGATCAAGCAGATCCTTTTCTACGTACAGTGTTACAAACCAGACTGTCTGAAGTTGTGCCTTCGTTTATTGTTTCCTCGTGTAATCTTGAGTTTGGCCGACTCAGTGCATTCTTGAACGAAGTTGTCACTGCGTTTCAGTTTTTGTCGGTTCGGTTTTCATTAGATTATCTGTCCGGAGTGACACGGAAACGTTTAACCCGAGATTTATATGACGCTCTATTTCCAGTGCCTTTGTATCGCTCTAGGTGCTGTGAACGCCGTGAGCGAGACGTTCTAAGCAGAGTTAAGAAAATGCACGTTCAGCCAGCGGTTAAAACCTTCTTTTTTAAGCTTCATACAAATACGCTGCCTGTAAAGACTTGGTTAAAAGATAAAGGAATTTTTGTACCATGGGGCGATCACTGTTTTTTATGTAAAAAACCCGAAACAATTGAACATGTTTTTCTAGAGTGTTGGGATGCCCTGTTATTCTGGGATGTCCTACAGAGAACTATCAAAAAAGACCTACCTGTAACCCCCAATGGTATTAGATTTTTAAACACAAATCCAAATGACACTGTTCCATTAGATATGATCATGCTTATCGGTCTTCACAGCATTTGGCGAAGTCGCATGGCTGTTAGACACGCGGATGTTAACGCACTCTCTGTTCGGAAGTATTTCACGCAGATGGTATGTGAACTGACAGCAGTTTACAAAACCAAGCCCGCCCCTGAATGGTTGCCTATGTTTGAAGAATTGAAAAGTTTGAAGGAGTTTTAAATTGAAATTTTTTATCCCTGTAATAGAATACGTCCCCTTCATGTGATTGTGGTTGAACGTTCATATGTATGCTTTACCTGTACATTATCATGGCAATAAAAAAAAAAAGCGTTAGTGGCGCAGCGGTTATCGCGCCGGGCTTGGCATTACCGTGTGCCGGTTCACGCGTCGGGGTTCGAACCCTCTCGAGGCTGACACAAATTTTTTCTTCATGTTTTTATTATATATATATATTGACCCGCAGATTACAACCTATTTTCGTATTTAAGTAGGTTTTGCGCGTCAGTGCTGAAGATCTATAACTTTTGTCTGCATATTTCGCATGTATTTGTTTACAGTCTTGCAAACCAGCACGAAGTTACTTGTCGCAATTTCAATAGGGTGCGTTATTAATGTCTTCGGTTTTGCGTTTTATATTTTTGAAAAATCGGGTGTTATTCTTATACGTGATAATCCGGGAGAAATCGGGCTTTTTAAGGAGTGATTCAAAAATTCGGGTCTTGACGAGTTTTATTTAGAAAATATCAACAATTTAAAATTAAATTTACTATAGCGCGTCGGCTTCAGGGCGTGATTATTTTTATTTACACTAAGGAAATTATGCAATGTACAGATAATACGCAGAAACAGTGTTCGAGCTCACATGCTATTCCTTGTTTTTCACAAAGTGTGTCGAAAGACCCGGCTCCGGCACCACTTTTAAGCATTTCACACTTACCGCACTCCCCATCCTTCATTTCTCCACAAATGACCTGAGGTCAAGGTGTCGAGAGAGCACTTAAAACACGTTAGGAAAACGAAATTGAACTACCTTTTGAAGTAGCGCAGGTTCTTTCATAACCTAAAACATTGTAAGCGCGATATTCATTAGCTTGGGTATCGCGCAATAGCCTCATGCCAACAGATCACTTGTTCAGTACTTAGCTTCCATGGACTTGTTTCCAGTCTCCAAGTACCGAATCCCGGAGAAAAGCTTACCGGAGAAAAGCTCACCGCAAAACTGGCGGATGCAGAGAAAAGATCACGGACCATTGAGTGTATGCGGAGGAAAAGCTCACCGATTCTTTTTTCTTCTTTTCATATGGAGGCTGTTTGATCACGCGTAACATATGTCAATCGACTATCATTAAAATTCGTCAGCTTTATAAAAAAAAGAAAATTAATTTTTTTGTAATATTTGTTAAACTCATTGTGTATATTGGCCCCAAATTAATAACGGCGGGCGAGTCTTTTTTTTTTGTGGTTTACTCTCTAAACAACGAATTTTAAAATAACTTCATGAACTTGAAGAACAGGAAAAAGTTAGAAAACTTAATAATGTCTGCCTAAAACCTAAAAAGCAAAACTGTAAATGCCGAAAATCCAAAAATGCGTGCTTAACAACGCTGTGCCTGAAATTCTCTGAATTTTTTGTTAACCTTTGAAAAGAGGAGAGAACGGTCAGTAGAATATCGAGGTTACTTTCTTCCACGGAGAAGCACGTTTTCTAGCCGTTCGTGCTGGTGTTCCCGCGCGTTGCCTTTGTGCGATAGTGCCCTTCTACGGTGAGTCCCCCATGGCCTTCAGAGCTGCACACTGTCACCGTTGTTACTCGTGACTCTATGAGAACTAGTCTTCTGTAGGGTAGCGAGTTGGGCGAGTTGGTAAAGGTTATACATGATGAAAACCGCTCAAACGACGAAGACGGAGTGAAGAGAACAAACACGACAGGACGAGGCTGCTCTCGTAACCAAAGTATTATTAGTAAAAATAACAGGAAAAAAAAACAGCGTAGCTGACACTGATTGAATCAACAAACACCTACTTTTCTATTAGGCACTACACAATGTCTGGAGCTGAAACGGTTCACACACCGCTATTCATGTTAGCTGGCAAAAAACAAACCTCTTTATCTGACAGAGCTACCGACGGCGCACTGTCGAGCTGTCAATAAATTGTTGTCTTTTTACGGGTGTCCGATGTTCGGATTTTATACTTGCGGCGTCATTAAGATACAGAATGGGTGATTACTAGTTTCTGAGGAATTAGTAAATATGCCAAATGAACTTCAAGAATATTACAAAAAAGTGGAGAATTATTTTTAAATGGGCGAATTTTAATTGTGTTAAATTGCCACCTGTGACGCACAAACCGCTAAGCTGAGACCAAATAAAAAAATCGGTGACCTTTTCTCTGGATTCGCTCAAAGGCCGGTGAGCTTTTCTCCACATCTGCCGGTTTGGTGGGGAGCTTTTCTCTGGTAAGCTTTTCTCCGCCGCCCCCAAGTACCATCTAAGCTCGTTTGGAAGCGAATATATGTCGGCGGTCACTCAAATTAGAAAATATATGCGATCTTCGAACTTGCAACACTCGGGACACACTAAAACTGATCCTAGAATGTATCTTAATTTACAGACTTTCAGTTGGTTTTCGCCTTCCAGGAAAGTGGGTTTTCGGGGAGGAAGCAGGTTTAACTCGGTTTTCATAAAACTCGTTCCGGGTGCAAAAATCGGAAATATCGAATTTTACCCGAAAACGAAGATCCCTGGGTATGATTAATGGTGTTTCTGCTGCCACTCTACTGTAATATCGTTTAAGAGCTATCTTAGGTCTAACTAAGATTAAAAACGAGTCAGCATGCACTAGAGTTAAAAAAACAAGATCAAAATACAAGCGCCATAATATGTTGTTTTTTTTGGTTCCCGTCGGCAAAGTTGACGTCATAAACCGATGCGCGATTAGATACGCGCAAGCGACATATCTATATATGGCTTGCCCAGGACGTCTGCCATGCTGGTGTCAGAAGCCTGCCGGTAACGCAGTGGAAGGTGTGGTGTCACGCGTCAATGAGCGTCTCGGGACATTTATTAATACACTAAAGGCTACGCTGTCACGCGTCCAGGCCACATTTCAACGGGTGTAGGTCAATATGGTCCCGGACAAAATGGTCCCGTACAATATGGTCGTGGAAAATATGGTCCCGGACAATTTGGTACCGAGTAAAAGCCTGGACAAAATGCTCCCAAGTAAATTTTTCGACACTTTTGACCCTCTGTCTAAAATGTCGCTGTTATCTGTAGCGATTACTTTTAAGGTGAGTGATAGAAATGGAATACGGTCCATTCGTCACATGTTGATTCGCCATAGAGGGAATAAAGGCAATTTATCATGCAGGTACCACATGTTTCGATGCAATGTTAGGAAATAACAATGGAAATAAACATGCTCTTGAACACATGACACGTTTTATTATGTTCCAACAAAAGGTCTACGATCTTGAAGCGGCGCTTGGTGTGGGAATATGTTAATATGGCCCACGCCCTTCAGAAGGTCATTCATGGTACGGCTCCCTTGTACGTACTGTCTGAAGATTGTTAGTAGTCGCTGTTGCATTTCTCTTTAGACTGGTTCAAACTGAAGTTGAACGCACAAAAAGAACGAATGGTGAAAATTATGCGCAAAAAATATAAACTCTAGACTGACAAACGGCTCGCAACATAAGTATTTTGTGAATCACATTTAATAACTGAAACCTGTGAGGACCAAGCAATAAAAAACGAACTTCAAAATGACCAACAGCTCATGTCATAAATGTTTATCAAAAATAAATACACGCAATCTACAAACCTGTGAAAAGCAAGAAAAAAAATGCCGCAAAAATGATTTGGGACCATTTTTACCGGCCTAGCACTCGGGACCATATTGTCGGGGTCCATTTTGTCCGGGACCATATGGCCTTGGACCATAATGTCCGGAACCATATCGTCCGGATCCCCATTTCAACATAAAATGTAGTATTTTGATTGTAGTTTCCTATTTACCAATTTTGCAAAACACAAAAAATAAATATTCCTTACTAAGTTTGCTCAAAGGGTCTTAGTGCCTTTGTTTCGTGAATATTTTGAGGTCGTTTTATGATGCACCACTAAGCAGCTCTGTTCTTAAAGCACTTAAAGCTCTCTTAAATCACTTTAAACAATCTCAACAATGCGTTGGTCGAATAGAGAAATGGTTTTCTCCAAGCACTGAGCACACCTCGTTTGATCTCTTTGAAGGACGCAAAGCGGTCGGTGAGGTTTATACCGTTTAGTTATGCTGGGCCTTTCTGCGTGAAGGCCTGCTTTTACACCGCTATCGAATTTTTATGCGCAAGCTTGTTTTTTTATTTATACAGCAGCGGAGCGTTTTCACACACGGGTCAAAAAATTCCTGGTGGTATCTTTTACTTCGTGTGATGGAGATATACTACTAACGCCAGCATCTTTGCTTTCGTGGGCCAGCACACTTCACATGTATTTTTTCAAGGATAATAAAGATATTTTTATTATTATTACTTCGCAATGATTTGGTCTACCATGCATACGTCCCATGTACATAAATGTCTTCACCCCGGTCATGCCTAATTGCTTTCTCAACTAGTCCAGCTAGGTTTTACGTATTTGGTTTTCGTCAGAATTCTATCTCAGACGGTAGAACACAGCTAATCGCACCTCGTGCAGTCAATCCGAAGACATAAAATATGCATGATGGGCGCAACCAACATACGAGGACCACAGAGAGGCACTAATGGATACTTTTGGCAAGGTTGACATCAACGCCAGCACAACGCAAAAACTCATATTCTCAAAAAGTGCATGAACTAATCGGTTCGCGGCACCCTAACCGGTGCTTGACCTAATGGATGCGGCGAAACTGTCTTCTAGACATTGAAAAATAAAATGACAACCTAATCAGTGCATATCACAACATGCAAAAAGTCCGCCCTAATCGCTCTATGCGTCCCGATTGAAAAGCTATGTACAGTGTTCACTTTTTTTCCCCTGCAGCTACATATTTTTAAGGATACGGTCCATTTATCACATGTCGATTCGTCACAGGACGACTGGTAACAGGTCCGTTGGTCACAGCGGAACATTGGTCATAGGATGATTCGTCACGGGGGCAACCCGTCGCACAATGGTTCGTTTGAAGTCCTGGACTTCTTATATCGGAATAGTAAAGTTTCTTTTTCAAATGTTTTCTATTCGAAAGATATTTGTACATCTACATTCTTTCTAGCAACCTGAAACAAAAATTACGTGGTATATATGCATGCTCTAACGACTATGCACATTCCCCGGCATTGCATACATTTACATGCATATTACTTTTTAATAAAGCATCCTGTTCTATTGTTCTAACTGCGCACTCGTCAGAGAACATAGCTAGTTACTGAAAATTGCGATTTGTAGATTATTATATCCTTCCCTGCGCTGTCAATGTGACCAACTCTCCAATGGACGAGTCGCCCTATGACGAATGTTCCTATGTGATGAATTACACCGTCACCAGTCGGCCTGCCACAAGTGCGCATTTCATGAATTGTCCTCATCCCATATTTTTACCACCCCTCCTCTCCCCTCAAAACGTGAAGCTTCACCTCGCTTCAGGTAGACTACTATTTCGTCCTACACTTTCCATTTTATACAATTTAATTATGTTTTATTGCAAGATAAAGAACAACCTGCATGCGAGCACTTAAGAATAGGATTTTTGGGAAAAAATTTGATCATATGATACGGCTAAACAGAAGTTATTTTGTCGCTAATGACAGAACGCAAAAGAGTGCTGATGACGTCTTTGTCAAAAATAGTTTTGAGGACGACTACCGGAGTGAGATTTTCCTGTGGCCAAACGAGCAGTACACAGGATCGCAGAAAGATTTTATTTTTCAATTTTTTGGTGACCCCAAAGTCATGCTCATCGCCTTCGCTGGATTGGCTATACAGAACGACAACTACAGCACGAAGGGTGTTTCATGGCAAAGGATTAATGCTAGCGTCGTTTTCATCGCTATTTTCATTGCCTGCTCCCCTTCCCCCTGTACAAAGTAGCAGGCCGTGACTAACCTCTCAGGTTAAGCTTCTCGAAAATTATAGTGCGAGTATGGAAAAAGAGAAAACGGAAAACAATGGCGAGAAGGTTAAGCTGAGAGTAGTAGTAGTAAGCGTTTTATTGACAAGGTTTTCAATTTCAATAAAACGCTTACTACTACTACTCTCATGTTAACCATCTCGCCATTGTTTTCCGTTTTCTCTTTTTCCACACTCGCACTTTAATTATCGAGGAGGGTCACACGCTTCCGCCTGACTCGAGAAATAGACAGTACAGATAGAAAGAAACAAGTTTAAAATGTGTTTATTATTCACGGACTGACGTGTTGCCAATTTTGAGCATTTAACTCGTAGCAATCGCTGCTATGGCATATCAGTGGCGCGTACACTGCGAGCGTAGGGCCGTTTAATAGCACTGTAGGCGATGCTATTTTTTATTTCGATATCGCCAAGTTGTCGCAGAAAAAAGAAGCGTACCAACACATAGGAAGCACGTAGCGACAGCAGGCGTTTACGTAAAGCTTGAGTCTTTCCATGTAGGTGTCTTTTATGATAATGCAATGAGTGACTCACAGAGGACTCTAATTTTAAGTGAATGTCTTGATTCTTTAACCAATTAACTTATTATTTCGGTACCAGTACTGGGCAATTAAGCTCATTAAGAAATGACCATCAGGGCAAGTGCACAGCGAAGCACTCACAAACCCGCATTTGGCCAAAAAGGGGTCAAGCAAATACTGTATTCTTTTTAATATTGATATTTCTAGCTACCAGAGTCCCTTGCAAGACAGGAAATTCATTTACGACAACAATTATTTCTGCAGAATTAAAACGTAGATTTGCTGTATTTTAGAATATTACACTAAATAAATAATGTAAAAAAATATAAATGTTTAGTTGTTACAACATATTTGCCTTAATAAAACAAAAAAGGTCTGGAATGTTCCGTAAATAAAAATATATTCACTTTATACATCACAAGCCCCTATGAGGGCATACATGCAAACGTTTCAAAGGTACGACGGTACTTAAAAAGCTTTAAAAAATATAGCCATATAATTAATTTTCGCATAATTGAAAGATGTTTGTACGGACGCGCCGTGCCCACAGTTCCTGTGTGCAAACGTTCTTGCTTCAGATTTTACGGCGTCAGCAGGTAGCCTCAAGCTCTCTGGAGATTGTTGTCGTATCAACAAAATACTCTGCTCTCTCCACGCCCCAAAGTTGGGATTACAGGTCACACATGTAATGTATCGTTTACTGTACTCAAGCGCCTTTTCGTATATCTTATAAAACTATTATGAGCGTTTCTTCGGCCATGCATGGCTTTCAGTGAGTTACATGCCCACTCTACTTGTGTCTCGCATTGCACCAAAGATGTGATGAAAAATTTACCGTCGAAATCAATTATTTATGGTGATTAAAACAAAATAAAGGTCTACTAGTTAACTTTCTAACATCGGAAAAAATGCCAGCCTTCACGACATTTGACCAAATGTTGTAGATCGATTCGATGAAACGGCGTTCGGTGAAGTGTGTGGCAAGCGGGCAACAATCTGCGCGCTGACGTCGGCAGTGAATTTCAGGGGCGCACCGCGGGCACAAGCGCGAGCTCCCGATTAGTTCGCGAGTCAGTCGAAGACTAAATTGCATTTCTTGACCTTTTTGTGGGTGAGCATTATGCACCGATCCCCACACATATCACCTCATTGAATGGAAGGACCTCCGATTCAATGTCTGGATTTGCTGTATTCAATGAAGGGTGTGTATTTTTCAGTATAAATGTGTATACACTAAAATTAGTTACACGCTGAATGAGTCTACAGAAAGCAGTAGGAATGGTAAAAAGATTGTGTTGCGTGCTCTTGTAGATATTAGCTACATTATGCCTGCTATACTTGCTCCTCAACATGTGGCTATGATTGCTTCCGCCAGCTTCATCAATTCACAGGCTTTCAGCGTTTAAAATTTAATAGCTAAACTGAAACGTCTAGTGTTTCGGAATTCACATCTGTTTTGTAATACCGTATTTAGATGTTCAGTAAGATATGATCAATACGGGGAAACTAGATACACTAAAAAAAAAAAACGGCGATGATCAGGCAGATGATGCGGAAACTTTCACTGGGACCATTTTTTTTCTTTCGGGTTAGCACTTCGGGCCACCCTTTCCGGAACAGTTTGTCCGGGACCATATGTTTGGGACCATTATAAGGCGGTAGCCGTATTGGAGACGAGGTGTTTTGGTGGCGCCACCTCGCGGGCGCCCTCCTGCGACGCGGCTGGCAGGATGCGAGCTGACGACGTGCTATTTCAAAGCATGAAGTGGATATGTTATAGTTTGCATCTATGCCAATTAAAACTGCTTATTTCTTTAAAAAAAGCGTGTATAACGTTTTTGTGAGTGATCTTTCTAAAGAAAATAACAGCGCCTCGAAGTTGCTTTTTATATAAGAAAATATAATTGGCAATTAGAAATTGGAAAAATCTTAAAAATCTTCAAAAACAAGCCTCGAGCTTCACATAACAGCTTGCGCGGCGTGCATCAGGGCTATTCACAGCCTCTCTGAAGGCTTGTTTTCTTTTTTCGGATCTTGGAGGCTGCTGTAGAAAACGGTTTTGCATTCACCCGAGTAAATGACGTGCTGTTCTTAGCTATGCACGCGCACACAGTTGTGTTGCAAAGCTCTGCACACTTGTTCTAGTTGAGCTGGCCGATACCGACGCTTCCATCCAAGTGTGACTTGACAGTTGCTGCCGAGCAAATGCTCGCCAGCCACTGAGGCTTAACTCCTCCCGAATTTTTATAAATTGCTAAATTGTCGGCCATGGCCCGGCAAATTCAGGTGATTGATTTTGTTATATTTTATAGTTTATTAAGAATTGCTTACAAATTTAAAACTGCTCGCTGAGAAGCGCATCACGCATTATGCGCATTTGGGTCCGCAAACATTAAACAAACACACGGTAGTAATTCATAGCAGGTGCATTCTTCATTTTTTGGGACGCTGAAGTGTCACCGACTTACTAGATTGAAGGCTTCGATCGCGAGGGGGTCTCGCACGTTTCGCATCGACCGGGTGAATAAGAAAGGATTTAGTTGAAACGACTACGGAAGCCAGCCACTGCTTCTTCCTGCCGGTTATTTTAAGGAAAAGGTCGTTTACTGGTTTACAAAATTTAAAAAAAGGAATCAATTCGGAACTAATAAGAAACCAGCATTCACATAACACATTGGAACCAACAGCATACATGGAGTCGCTTTCACTGAAGTGTTTACTACACACGCAAGTGGTTCTCTAGTCTCGCTTTACTATTTTCAATTTGATGAGACATTCTTTCTTAGTTTTATTTTGTCCGGATCATAATCAAACATACACCCTACTCACCGTGGTAGATGTTGTAGTAGGATAAAGTGCAGGATATTCTATTGTCATCATCAAGCTTTTTGTACTGGGGTAGAGAACAGCACACCACCTTCCGAGCGCTTCGACACCTCAGCGCTCAAAATGTTTGTTGGCACGACTACGCGTGCCACGTTCGGTTTCAAACTTTGGTAAAATGTCCTACTACAAATATCACTTCGCCAAATAAACACAACGTGTGAAACCGGCTTTGCCGCGTGTTACCCAAACAGCGCAGGAAGTGAGCTGACGAGCCGAGGAATCCAAGATATGCGCGGTCTGTCCCAGTCTGTCCTACCCGTGACGTCACAAACGATGATGATGATAGCTAGAGGAGCGCCCTCTGTAGTTCGCACACGCCGCCAATATGGTTGGAGGTCGCCAAAAATGCGGCTAATTAAAAAAAGAAAAAAAGACGCACTTAGGAAATTGAATTGATCCCCCTTTGATCTATCGCCCAAACGTCCCGGATGCCGACGCATTCGCGCACAGCGCGACGAAAGTTACAAGCTGCGTTGTTAGTTTGCGGCGCACATGACGGTGTTTTTGAGACTTCACGGTGCCTTTTTTATACGCTACGACGAAATTTTTAGGACGATGCTACTGTCAGCTTCCCTATCCGATGCGCTCCGCTCCAATACCCCTCTACGACATGCTCCGCTGTTCATATGAAGCTCGCTCCGCTATCAGCTATGGCCCCTTTGCAGCTATCCTATGTTGCCCACTACGATATCTGCTGCGTCCCGTTCAAGGGCGGCGGGAAAAAGCTCACCGGAGAAAAGCTCACCGCAAAACCGGCAGATGCGGAGAAAAGCTCGCCGGCATTTGAGCGAATGCGGAAAAAAGCTCACCGATTTTTTTAAATGTTTGTTAGCTTAGCGGATTGTGTGTCACATGTTCCAAATTAACACAATTAGAATTCGTCACTTTATTAAAAATAAGTGTCCTATTTTTTGTAATATTCTTGAAATTCATTTGGCATATTTACAAACTCGTCAGAAATTAGTAATCACCCATTTTTTATAATAGTGTATACACACACTCAAAGGTTTCAAACACAGCTGAAATTTTATTTTCCAAAACCTGGATAAATAAAAAAAACGAACTAATAAAGGGAAGGGAAGACCCCCAAGAACACCTCTTTCCACAAATGTACATTCCGTTAGTAACCAGGAAAATGACGGCCTCCGCGACATCCTCCAAGATATATGGTATACAAAACCAAGGCCTATTAATAGCGTTTCCGTGACGTAGTATTGCGAGCGATTCCTTTATCAAACGTTTGTGGTCATCGTTTTCCCTTTCTTCGACTGCTGTCACATCCCATAACGGTATACGATTTTTATACAGTCGGAATGTACATTTGTGGAAAGAGGTTTTTCTTACCCTTATTCGTTCGTTTTTTTTTTCCTATTTAACCATGTTTTGGAAAATAAAATTTAAGCTGTGTTTGAGACTTCTGAGTGCGTGTGTCGTTACCTGCTGTCTCGTTTTTTTAAATCATGTTTAATGTACATCAGCTCCTTTGCTCCCTTACATTTATTTTATAAAGCAACGTTGGCTACTTGTCATATTTTATTATTTTATGCCTCCACGCCTGCTTAGCGGGTACGCTGAATTCATCTTGCCCCTGAATATTCATTTCTGTTTTTGCTCTAAAGCACACGAAATAAACACCGAGGAGTCAGCTTGGGGAGAGACAATAAAGGAGGATGAACGGTGAGAACTGGACAATCCACAGTGCCAGGACAAGACGCTCACAGAAGGCGTAGCCCTACAACTGAATGCCCTCAGCGATTGATTTTTAACGCGTTTTTTCTGTATGTACCTTCCTGACATGGTTGGACACAATAGTGAAATAGGCCTCTCAAATGAATCTAGTTTTTCAGCGAAGTTTTAATCTTTTCCGCGTCTTTTTTACACTTTCTTTTTGTTCCACGATGTTTCCGCCTATTGTCCGCGATAAGCGAACTTTTTTTTATTGTTTTGGTCTCTCCAACGTTTCTTGCACATGACGCAGCACGCGGCCGCAGGAGCTAACTGAGGGCGCAAGAAGGAGAGGAGGTCACCGGCGGATCGTAGCAGGACGGTGAGGGGAGGGATGGGAAAGAAGGGCGAGATTGTGATCCACGCGCGAAACTACATTTTGAAAATTCGTAAAGGTCGGTACGCCACGTGTCGCTAAAATCTGGAACTAAACTGCCGTGTCCCCGAGGCTGGACTGAACCGATGCTTGCTGCACAGTCAGGAAAACGCCTATTCGCAGACGAGCCGAGGTGACTGTGCAAGCCCGCTTCCGCCTGATGAGCGCTTTGCTGAAGCAGACGGCAAGTGCGTCGTCTGCTGGCTGCTCTTTTCGGGAGATCCGGCGCAGTTTGCCATTCATTCGCTAACTCCAGTTATCTGCGAACCCATCCCTTTGCAAGTTTGTTAGTCAGGTTTTTTTCTGAGAAAGAACTACACCTTGAAATTTGGGCAAGGTAAAACCCACCTACCAAATGCACACACGCTTAAAGTTTTGAGCTTTGTGTGTGCAGGCGTCGATTCTTCCGGCTCCTGTTACAACATGAGATCCACTGGAGACACCTTATATAGACAGGCTTGAGTTTATGAGAACGACGAACACGACGCGCTACCTCCATTACCAGAGAGCCATCAAAAAGATCTTCCGCGTTTTTCCAAGTGTCGACATGCGAACTCTACGCGCAGGACATTGTCGGCAACTCACCTTCTCGGCCTTTGTCTGGAACCGGAAACGCTGACTTCCCAACTCATAAAAGCGCAACGAGGATGGCAAAAGCGTAGCTTGCAACATACCTGAATGACTAGAGTACATAGCTGTAAAGTGTGTGAAAAAACACACGAAAGCACGCGCTTAGGCTGCTGGACAAGACGCCGGACACTGTTCTGAGTTCTGACCACACCTTGTCTCCTTTTGTTTCGGCGCAAAAACCGGAAATTCTGTACTTCGATGCCAAAGGTATGGTCGCAAAGCGTGTCGCTATAAACAGATACACGATGGGTATAGGAAGTATTCACTGGACGCCATATTTGTGGGTGCTGTTTAGAGCGCATGCTCAGAACGAGCTCACATCAATAGGCTGCTAAGAACGGCAATCATGATGGTGCGGAATGCACGTTGCAAAAGAACTGTGGAAGCTCGCCATCAGCACGCGCTCAGCAGTCTGCACACAGCTATGGCGCCAGTGAATACTCCCTATAGTGGGAAGAATAGAATGCTCGCAAACGTCTTTTTAAATGCGTCGATCTTTATTGTTTTTTATGCGCCGAGAAGCTGAGGAAAGGAGGAGACGAGTGCGCGCGGGGACGTCAGAACGCCGATCTCTGGTTGGAATGATTAGTCGGTAGACCTAAAACACTGTACCTAAAGCTAGCTGCCTTTGTCTCCATCGCAATCGTCGAACGTGTTCGAATGCGAGAGCCGGACACTGCCGTTCCATGTTCGATTGCGTTCGACGAGTGCCGTGGAGGCAAAGGCAGCTAGTTTCAGGTCTGCCCACTATTCATTCCAACCAGAGCATCGGAGTTCTGACGTCCCCGCAGGCTCTCGTCTCCTTCTCTCCCTCAATTTCTCGGTGTATTACTATATGCGTCCCTTTATGTTGTCTAGCAACACCGAGCGTGACCCCACAGCGCAACACAATGCGGTGCTCACGCGCATTCAAGGTTGCTTTTGTTCGTGCTTCTCTATAATGCAACAATCCATGATGTAAAGCGAATTTCGTTTTGTGCTAGCGCTACCGTGAAATGGAGTTCGGCAGTCGAGAACCAAATTATCCTTACGGTCCGGTGTCAGACTACCCTGTCCGGACGATTCTCCCGTGTCGTCTCGGGGTAGCAGGGCGGCCATTAGCTGAAGTGGTTGTTTTCTTCTTCTTTTTTTCTGTTCTTTTCCCCTCTGAGGCTCGAGCTTTGTGTAACATTCGGCATGCCCGATTATACTCCGTCTCACCGTAACTTGTCAAACGGCGAAGGCTACGGTCCCGGTGAGCCAATCAGCGTGTTGGAGGGAGAGACGAGACTGTGACACTGTTCCCTGACTGTCACCACTCATTCCTGGAAGCGGATCGCGTTCGCAAGCGGTTCAGACCGGTTATAAAGATCCAGTACAATTGCGCGCACTCGGTGACATCAAGTGACGTGCAGTTACTACTGGATCTTCCTAACCGTTCTAACCGCTAGCTGCAGATCGCTCAGATGAGACGAGATTTAAGGAAAGAGAGACACGACGACGAGATAAAGGAAAGAAGAAGAAGAGGCTCGGAAGCTCACGAAGAAGACGAAGTGCTCCAGAACAGGTCACATATTTGTGTGCCTCTTGAGATATTTTGTAGCTACATTTCATCTCAAACAGCAGGGGTCTAGTGAAGCCTTCCAACTTGTTCCGCCGTCAAGAAAGAGCGCCGGGAGAACAGGCGTTATGAATGGTACTGTTCACGAAGCCGAAAACATTTTTCCGAACTCATGTGATGACCACCTTTTCTCGTCCCAACCGAACCCGGAGCTTCTGGTAACTCCAACACCACTGGAGCCGTCATCACTCATCAGCCTCGCACAGCCTGACCCAGTACAAAGCAAACCTGCTTCTTCAAATCAGGACATGGAGCTCGAGACCGACGAAGAGAGCACAGAATATACTACAGTCATGTACAAAAAGCGGCGCCATTCCAGTGATCACCCCCTTGGCCTCACTGTGATATTCACCCCAATCAACCCACAGGAATCCTTGGTGAAGTTGAACATGAAGAAGGTGTCCGACCTCCTCGAACTGCACTGTCCAGATTGCATTATAATGGTACGTCCTGACAAGCGTCTCAACCTTATTGCTGTGGATACGCGAAACTCCCTTGCCACTAAGACACTGCTAAAGCTCACTGAGCTTTGCGGGGAGGGCGTCAAGGCATACGAGCCAGGTCCTCGATCTGCAGCGGTTGGGGTGATACGAGGCGTAGAGAAGGACATCACTGACTCAGACATTCAAATACATCTATCTTCTGATCTACCAGTCGTTCATGCAAGGAGACTGAGGGAGACAACAGTAGTCAAAATAACATTCGATTCGGTTTTCCTGCCCCGATATGGGATCCTCCTTCGAGTGCGATATCAGGTCTCGCAATTCGAAGAACGTCCTTTGCAATGCAAACACTGCGGCCGTTATGGCCACAATGGCGTGACCTGTGAAAAAGGCGAGTCTTGTTCCCGATGCGGAGGAGGGCATAGCAGTACAAAAATGTGATGCCACAAACCCAAAATGCATCAATGGCGGAAAGCAACATGACGCACTCGACCCTACTTGTCCCATACGGATTGAACAGCAAAAGAAAGTTGAGCTGCGTAAGAGAGGTTTCGCTACAGTCACAGTTGCTCCAAAGAAAACCATTGTCACAATGAGGAAAGATCATCCCTCTGCAGAGGTCTGTCCTGAAAATGTCCGCGCGAATGAAGAGATCGTGGAAATACCTCATCATGTACATGCCACATCAAAAACATCCTATAAGGATATCTTAACAGCCGAGTCTCCAAAGCGCTTGCGTAAAGATATCGCGCCGGGTGGGGCAGAATCCATATCGATAGATGTTGACATCGCACAAACGGAGCCGAGATCAGCCACCAGTAAGCACATTGATACTGATGCTGGTGGTCATGCTCGTGTGTCTCCCCTCAAAAATGTGCCCCGCAATGAAACTCCCATTCAAAACAACAAATCCCTTTGTGAATCAGCCGTAACGATGGCTTTCGATTTTGTACGGAGCTTTTTAAGACAAGGCAACTAAACTTAGGCTCCTATAATACTAAGCCTAATTAATTACATTGAGGCTTGCCTCCTGGCTTGGTTCAAATAAATGAACCATTCCGTGATATTTTAATTCAAACAACTGTCTTTCACTGGATTGCAAATGGTCTTTGCTCAAAAATGTCAGACTTTGAACAACTTGTACGGACTCAGTCCTTTCCACTATTAGCAATATCGGAGGCTGGAATAGAAAATGTTACCAAACTGAGACTTTCGGGATGTTCATACAGCACATCAGCGCGGACAAACGGAGTTAGTCGAGCTTTAATAGCTATGCGAAATGATCTCGTTTCCAATGAACATCAAGTCCCCTCACATGCACATGAAACAAATGAATATGCATGCGTGACGGTACGAAACAAATAAAAAACATTCACGTTAGTATCAGAATACATTCAGCCACAAGTGAAATTTCATATTGGACGTCTTGAGGCTCTATTAGAGACTGACACCCTCGCCTCATGTATAATGTGGCGATTTTAACACTCACCATGAACTTTGGGTGGCAGGTACACAGATACACGTAGCTCTTCCCTGCTGAGTATTATTGAAAAATTTAATCTCTGTCTTCTATATGATGGCAGCGCAACTTTTCACAGAGGTAATAGTAGTAGTGCGTTAGATTTAACTTTTGTATCAGCGGAGCAATATAATAATTTTTGCTGGACCACTGACCTCGAGAGTAGAGGAAGCGACCACATGCCCATCCTAATATTTTGTAAAGATTTTACTGTGTGTAAAAAGACTCATACTTTGATTGCCACAAACTGGGAAACACTTTCTGTACTTATGAATGAGTCCATTATTGCTACTACCTTGGAAGAAGAACTAGGATCAATAATAAAGGACTGCCTGGCAAAGTCTACAATACGAACAAAAATGCCGATTAACAGAAACGAAATAGATGCAGAGTATGAGAGATTGCGTGCAATTAGGCCAAAGAGCAGAAAGGAAAGCGAGAAGAACAAGAACTCTGGAAGATCGCCGAACTGAGAGGAGAGCGCAAAAGGAAGTAAGACGGTATTTGGATGCCCTCGCACGGAAGTCATGGCAAGAATCGTGTGTGTTCTTAGACGCCAAAAATAGCCCAGCAAAAATGTGGCAGATAGTTTGCGGCATCAGGCGCCAAACACACCACCAACGCTATCCTTTCAGGGCTATTGCTCTCAGGGAAGATTCCACCGAACTTGAAGTTGTCGAGTCATACTGCGAACTGATTTCAGACAGCAGAGCTTCGTATACAGTAAAGCAACAGACTCCTGCCTCATTCGACCGCATACTAGATTTCCCTTTAACGCTGAGTGAACGCGGCAGTGCTCTACAAAGTACAAAGAAGTAGTCCTCCCTGGTCCTGATGGAGTGACATATGCCGCTCTGACTATTTTAAACGACAATCCACGACGTAGACTACTTGAAGCATTCAATTTATCACTTCCAAATAGCTCTGTTCCCACGGAATGGAAAAGGGCTAAGATCATACCTATTCTAAAGCCGGGGCATTCTCAATTTCAGTTAGGATCATATAGGACAATCACTCTCACAAGCTGTATTGAAAAAGTTATGGAAAAGATGATTCCCACAAGGTTAAACTGGTGCCTAGAAAAAATAACATATACCCCGAGGCAATGTCCGGATCTCGATCCGGGCGGTCAGCAGTAGACAATGTGATTGACCTCATTACCTGTGTGGAATATGGTATATCAGAGAGGAAGACAACAATAGTCATTTTTCTAGATATTCGTAAGGCGTTTGATTCTGTTGAGCACGCTGCAATATTAACAGCCTTATCTGAACATGGAATTGGTGGTCGAATATACTCGTGGATCGAAGATTGCCTTAATAATCGGACTGTCTTCATGGACACAATGGAGGGGCGCACGTCTCCTGATACAGTTAATAAGGGCGTCCCGCAAGGTGGTGTCCTCAGCCCGACACTCTTCAACTTGTCGCTAATATCTCTTGTACGGAACCTCCCTGAGGGAGTAAAAATGACATTTTATGCAAATGACGCCTGCATATGGACCACTCATCAAAATCACTTTATTTCTCAGAAGAAGCTTCAACATACACTTCGAGTAATTAGCACTTCCTAAATTCTAGCGGACTCAGCCTCTCACACAGAAAACAAAAACAATTGCAATGGCCTTCACACGCATGTCAATTAAAAGATTTCTCTTACTTTTGGCAGGAAGAGCGATTCCTTACGCTTCACAGCATAAGTTTTGGGATTTACTATTGACCGAAACCTTGCATGGATATTAAGAGGTTGATAAAAAAGATAGACTCAGCAAGTCACGTTCTCCGCTGCCTGACTGGTAAATCTTGGGTAAATCAACGTACTCCATGCTCAGAATACAAAATTTCCTCGTAAATGGCTTGCTGCGGTGTTCGTTAGCAGTGCTAAATACATGCACAAGCAACATGTCGAACCTTAAGGCAGGACAGAATAAATCGCTAAGGATATGTCTTAGATTGCCTCCAGATTCACCCACATTAGCAATGCTTGCTGAAGCCCGCCAACTTCCGCTTAACATCATGCGCATTTAAGAAATTCTCCGAATATACCTTAGATACAAAACTCAGTATCGTCAACATTACCTAATAAACGTACAACAAAGGCGTTCAGACGTCTCCGAAAATATCGCACAGTTACAGCGTAATATCCCGCAAGCTGCAGCTTTCCCTGAGCCTCCCAATTGCCCACTCTGGATTTTACCTTCACCGAATGTTTTGCTGCATGTAGACAGTATTACAAACAAAACAACGCAATCTATAACTGTCCTGCTGCAAGGTGCACTATCACAGATACATTTAAGATACACAAACTGTATACACATGCACTAAGATGGTTCAACAACTGATACCTCTTCATCTCCAGGAATTCATATCCCGTCTCTGCGAATAGTTGAGTCTTTCAGACTTTTACGGAAAGCATCATCTTCGGCCACTGAACTCCCTGGCCTTAAGAAGTCACTTCAACGCATCTCGGCTTCCAGTCTCCAACATAAAGGGGTCGTTCTTTCAGACTCGCAAACTGCACTGCAATGCTTAAAAAAAAAACTCTCTACAAAACAACAAATCAAGCATTAGTTTCTTAACTTTATATCTTCATGCGACAGCAATAGGCAATGGGCAGCACATTGTATTTGAATGGATACCGGGACACTGCGGTCTCCCTGGAAATGGAGCAGCAGATGGTGCTGCCACACGCGGACACGATATGGAGTTTGGGGAAGATATATCTTTTACAAAAGCAGACTGTCGCCGACTTGTTAATACAGTAGGTAAGGATCACTTTCTTCGGACTTGGACATCGCCTGAAAATCATCATGCTTACTCCCACCCCATTGACCCCTGTTTACGAAGCTTCCTTCCGAAAGGCCTTCCAAGGAAACTAGAAACGCTAGTACATCGGCTAAGAATCAACGCGGCCAACACTATGGCCACAAGTTTAAACTTGGAATTATATCTAGTCCCAACTGCAGTGCATGTGGAAAACCTGAAGATGTTAAACATATCATCTCCGAATGCCCGCTCTACAACACAGAGCGTGCAAATCTTCTCATTTCCCCACCAGGTACTCGGACCGCCAAAATAAACATATCTCAAATAGTAGGTCGCTGGCTGTCGCCAGGCGAACAACGCAAGGCTGTGAAATTGTTTTTCATATGTTTGGAGAGTACGGGCTTGGGGAGGGGATTTAGTGTTAAATATATGTTTTAAATTTGCTCTTAATTTAATTGAAACGGTACCAACCAATGCAAGACTACCATCCTCCGTCCGAACTTTCTTTGTTTTGGATTTCGACCACGTGTGTGACAAACTATTCGTGACCTGACTGTGTTTGTGTCTGCGTTTGTGTCTGTGATTGTGCAGGACTCTTATACAGATACAATTGAACACAGTTACCGCTAGCAACTCTGGTACACAATCTGTGTTATCACTATCGTGCCAAAGTGAATGTGGATTTTTTTCTTCTTTTCCTTCCTCTCATATTCTTTTCTCCCCTTCCCCACACCCAACAAAGTAGCCAGTCAAGGACACGCCTTGGCTTATCTCTTTGTTTTCCTCCCTTGTGCCTAATAATAAAAAATATTTTTTTGAGCGGGCGGATATGAAAAGGTTTTTGACACTCGAGGTTCGGGTGGCATGAGAGACAGACGTGGACTGAGCATTCGGTCGACCGAAGGCCGACACCGGAGCGACTAAGGCCAGCTGCGGCGAAGCGTCATCTCAACGAAAGTGTCACAAACGTGCCCTACGATTTTGTTTTTTAACGTCTCCGGAGCCATACAAAAGTTGCATTAAAAACAGATTCGCATCAATAGATAAAGTTGTCCTTAATGTTCTATTCAATAAATGAAAACTTGGCGCCACCGAGGCGTGCTCGGCTCTGACCGGTACAAAACAGCCACGAGATTTTTTTTATTTCAATTTATTTGTGTACATTTATGGGTTCCTGCTCTCTGGACTTGTTGTTAGCAGGAAGTCAGCTCATTCTTCAGTAGTGCAGGTAGCATCCTGGAGATTAACAGACAACGTAGAAATCCATTAAGACACCTTATGCAACAGTAAATAACCCAAACAGGCATTCTAACAACTGGGTTCTTTTGAACATATTTTGCTTCACAGAGAGAGCTTCTGGGCCAGGCAATATTGGTTAAAAAATACTCTTATCGCACTTGTACGACCAAGGTACCACAAAGTTCCTTGATACCCCGATCGATGAAAACAGCAGTAAAAATCATTTGAAAGATCAACTAAAACTTTTATGAGCACCGAAGTCTGATTCCAATTTATTTATAAATCGCTACTTTGGAGACGCTATATCATTCAGAGCAGCCCCATCTCATTGAAATTTAGTTTCGACCTCCGGAGCGCAAAGTAAAACCGTCCTTGATGTCTCTTTCTAAGAAAGCTCTGGAGCGTGGCTTATGATCAGAGACTAAGTTGCTTTGAGACATAAATTCTAAATATTTTTTTCTTGATTCAGCGTCAATGTGCTGAATAAGGGAGTGACGAATTCTGACTTTCTGGGTCAAATTACACAATACACTTTTGCACGCTTATTGGTACAAATGCTTAGCTCAAGATTGCGAACTATTTAATTGGAAAAGGTGTTAATCCGGTGTATGTTTTAAGGTGACACGTTATCTTGCTTAGCAATATTACATGAAAAGTTTATACCAGCTATTGTAAGAAGTCCTAAAGAACCATTAGCAGCTAAATTTTTGCAGTTTAAGCAAATCGAACATTAGAACAAGTAGGAGAGGCGAACCGTTACTGGGTCAAACCCGTTTAAACGTCAAAAACGAAACCTGCTTTGCGTAATTGGGGATTCAGAACACGTTCATATGGTAGTGTACTTTCCAACAAAATGGTGATCGGTGTTTTAGAGCAGTTATTTCAAAGTACCCCAAAGATCCGACCAAAATTGTCTGGTTTAAAACCAAGTTGACCAGATTATCGCCAACATTTTAAAATCACTTTAACCCTGATAAGCATTGGCACAGATAGAAACATCATAATCCAAACCCTGAGACAAGAACGAATATAGAGGGCAAATCCTAGTCCCTCGGAGTTTAGATTTCTATAGTTCCTAACCAACTCGCCTGCGTACTTTCGATTCTTTCGATAAAATTAATCAACGTTGTCGACTGGGCCCAAAAGCGTTCGTCGATAGCGTTTTCCGCGCCAATGAAAGCGACAGGGTTCACCGGGGTTGGGCGCCAGGCACGTGGGAGCCGCGTGCGGATGGTTGCAGAGCCCGAGCCGCCTGTCGAACACGGTACCCAGTGCACAGCGCACTCGGTACGCCCTGCACGAGGCGCAGCTGTAGAAGGAGCAGCAGTCCGCCTCGTCCGGGAACAGGCCGTCGGGCCGCCAGCAGGGACTCGGCAGCCCCGACGGGCCCGTGTGGCAGGAAGTCTTCCACCAAACGTCACCGAGTTCCACCGCCTGGTCAGAGAGGGGCGACACCTCGTGAGCACGTCAGGAACGGTTCGGCGCTCCTAATAAATAGTATGATAGGCGATCGTTTTTTGCACTCCGACAACGACATCATGCAAGCAGCTCAAAGGCGGTGGTGGAATATCGGGTGTCGCTACCAAACTTCGAGGTGGGCGTGAATTAAAACGTTGCTGTTGTCGACATTCACGATTTTCCAAACCATATAGTTTCCTGCATACTGAAAATGCCTGCTTCCCCATCGCCGGTACACGGTGGCTATGTTCCAAACCTTACCCAAATGGATCCAAGTTATTGAATAACAGGCTGAAGTTGAGCTAGTTGGTACATAGTTCACAAAAAACGGTCAGCTAGACGATAGGGACGAAACAGAGACAGGGAGAAACAGAAACAGAGACATACACACCGCTGACTATCAACTAAGACTTTATACTTCTTCTTCATCACTTTGACCCAAAGATTCACACCTAAAGTATTGCCAATAAATCACCCTGCTGCATCATCGTCGACGCTGCATCAATGACAGAGTCAGGGAGCACGCGGCGTCGGTGCAGGGCACGGGGGCTGGGCACCTTGCTGCCCATTGCCGCACGTTCGGGTGCAGGCCAAGTTTCAGCAGCGTTTCCATTCTTAAAAGACACAGAAATGCCTTTGCGCGCGGATTCCTCGAGGCCCTGGCGATTGAGGAATGCGCCGATGACTGCGTGAGCATGCCGTCCATCACGGTCAGCAAGAGAAAGACAGTTTTGCAGTGGGGGACGGCCCCATGAGAATAAGAGGGATATGAGTCCGCGGTGGTTTGTGGGTTAGACCAGGGAGGTGTTAGTGACCAAATTTAATAATTTATTGTAATTAATTTATTTATTTTTATTTTATTTTATTTAGTAATTTAGTAGTGTAATGTAAGGATTTAGGCTGATTTTCGGCAAACATGTGTTTTCGGCATCGTCATTATAAACTCTTTTCGTGAGTCGCGCTGCCTTGCAATACTCCGTGTGATCAGTTATTGCGGGAAACCGGTAAGCCCTGGATGCGGGCAGGTTTTGGAACGCCAATGTACAAAACCCTTACCCCAGAGTAAGATCAAGTGAATTTTGGAACACGGCCGGTGAGGCAAATCCTGCCAATCACGGCGAGGCAAATCCTGGTCTTGACGTCACGGAACGGAAACCATGAAAGGGCGCCACAGTCCTGAACATTTGTTATCGTTCCGCAGCCAGTCAGATTGCAGCGCGGGTCGGTAAGAACGCCAAATAACAAATCACGAAGCAAGAAGCATGAACGTAAGCTGTCATAACTAAATGATACCCCTGCTACACGGAAAGTTAAGGTCATTTCCATCTAATGACATATTTTCATGAGCCAATCGGCACGCGTCACTCCTGGCGCTGCGCGGTTCACGCACCACGTTCGTATAGTCAGGATCGCGAGCTGGTTCGCCAATCGCATATTCTAATTCCACGGAAATTATGTTTGCAATGACTCGAGGCACGAGGTTACTCAAACTTCGCATGAAATATTGAAGTTTCGACGAGTGAGGTTGCCCCCATGATGATCGTCCCGGAACGTTTCAGCGGATGGTGGTACTCGTTTTAGTGAGCGGTGTTTATGTACAGCCATCGAGATGGCTAAAGAAGGTAACTGTCAACATGATGGAATGTGGATGTCAGGCCAACGCAGCGATAAGATTGCTGCTTCCATCCTTGTCTGAAACCGTGGTCAATCGCCCCACCCCCTTTCCTGCGCGATATGCGCGATTAGACTCCGTCTCGCCTCAAGATGTACCACAGCGAAGGCTACCGAAGCGCGAGTTTATAGCTTTGTCAGTTGTTTCTGCTACGTGAGAATTCTTATAGCTTCAAGGTGCGTCCTTGAGCTTGCTCTTGTAACCTTCACTGGGTTTCATCTAAAAGTAAAACGGAGTATAGTTTAAGTGAAATGCCGGCGTAACAATGAAAAGTGTCGAGTATTTCCCCTCAACGCCGTGGGCGTCCGGGAACCTATTATTTGTCAGTGCGGCGACCATCCGAGATAGCCAAGAGGTGCGGCCCATGTGGGGTCCACGAGGGCAATAGGGGCAGTTTTCGGGCAGTTCAACATGCAACTAACCACGTTGGTCCCACGTGGGCGAATCGTGGGCATGCCCAATATGGGCTGCTCACGAGATATGCGTGGGAATACCTCGGATATGCAAGGGCAAAGGTTGGGCACAGCGTGGAAATGCCCGACTTCTGCTGCCCATTAAAAATCCCGTGGGTCCCAACTTGGATCTGCGGAGGCCATGTTAGCAATGGTGCAGGCTCCACTGTGGCAAAGTGTGGGCATGCCCGACTTGGGCTGCCCATTTAAAATCCCGTGGGTCCACACCTCGGATCTGCGGGGGCCATGTTAGTAATGGTGCAGGCTCCACTGTGGCAAAGCGTGGGCATGCCCGACTTGGGCTGCCCATTTAAAACTCCCGTGGGTCCCACCTCGGATCTACGGTGACCAAGTTAGCAATGGTGCGGGCTCCACTGTGGCAAAGTGTGGTCATGCCCAACTTGGACTGCCCATTAGTAAAACTCCCGTAGCCATGGTACCCACCTCGGATCTGCAGGGGACAAGTTAGTAATGGTGCGGGCTCTACTGGTGGCAAAGCGTGGGCATGCCCGACTTGGGCTGCCCATTTAAAATCCCCGTGGGTCCCACCTCGGCTTTGACGGTGACCAAGTTAGCAACGGTGCGGGGGCTCCACTGTGGCAAAGCGTGGTCATGCCCAACTTGGACAGCATAAGTAAAATCCCGTAGCCGTGGGACCCACCTCGGATCTGTGCAGGGGCCATAGTTAGTAATGGTGTGGGCTCCACTGGTGGCAAAGCGTGGGCATGCCCGACTTGGGCTGCCCATGTAAAATCCCGTGGGTCCCACCTCGGATCTTTACGGTGACCAAGTTAGCAACGGTGCGGGGCTCCACTGTGGCAAAGCGTGATCATGCCCGACTTGGACTGCCTATGTAAAACCCCCATGGCCGTGGGGCCTACCTCGGCTCGTGCAGGGGACAATGTTAGCAATGGTGTGGGCTCCACTGTGGCAAAGCGTGGGCATGCCCGACTTGGGCTGCCCATTTAAAATCCCGTGGGTCCCACCTCGGATCTGCGGGGGCCATGTTAGCAATGGTGCAGGCTCCACTGTGGCAAAGTGTGGGCATGCCCGACTTGAGCTGCCCATTTAAAATCCCGTGGGTCCCACCTCGGATCTGCGGGGGCCATGTTAGCAATGGTGCAGAGCTCCACTGTGGCAAAGTGTGGACATGTCCGACTTGGCCTACCAATTTAAAATCCCGTGGGTCCACCCTCAGATCTGCTTGGGGCCATGTTAGCAATGGTTCAGAGTCCACTGTGGCAAAGTGTGTGCATGCCCGACTTGGGCTGCCCATTTAAAATCCCGTGGGTCCCACCTCGGATCTGTGGGGGCCATTGTTAGCAATGGTGCAGGCTCCACTGTGGCAAAGTGTGGGCATGCCCGACTTGGGCTGCCCATTTAAAATCCCGTGGGTCTAACCTCGGATCTCTTGGGGCCATGTTGGCAATTGTGCAGAGTCCACTGTGGCAAAGTGTGGACATGCCCGACTTGGGCTGACCATTTAAAATCCCGTGGGTCCAACCTCGGATCTGTTGGGGCCATGTTAGCAATGGTGCAGAGCTCCACTGTGGCAAAGTGTGGGCATGCCCGACTTGGGCTGCCCATTTAAAATCCCGTGGGTCCCACCTCGGATCTGCGGGGGCCATGTTAGGCAATGGTGCAGGCTCCACTGTGGCAAAGTGTGGGCATGCCCGACTTGGGCTGCCCATTTAAAATCCCGTGGGTCCAACCTCGGATCTGTGGGGGCCATGTTAGCAATGGTGCAGGGTCCACTGTGGCGAGGTGTGGGTATGAACGACTTGGGCTGCCCATTTAAAATCCCGTGGGTCCAACCTCGGATCTGTTGGGGCCATATTAGCAATGGTGCAGAGTCCACTGTGGCAAAGTGTGGGCATGCCCGACTTGGGCTGCCCCTTTAATATCTCATAGGTCCAACCTCGGATCTCTTGGGGCCATGTTAGCAATGGGGCAGAGTCCACTGTGGCAAAGAGTGGGCGTACCCGACTTGGGCTGCCCGTTTAAAATCCCGTGGGTCCAACCTCGGATCTGTTGGGGCCATGTTAGCAATGGTGCAGATTTCACTGTGGCAAAGTGCGTGCATGCCCGACTTGGGCTGCCCATTTAAAATCCCGTGGGTCCAACCTCGGATCTGTGGGGGCCATGTTAGCAATGGCGCAGGCTCCACTGTGGCAAAGTGTGTTCATGCCCGACTTAGTCTGCCCATTTAAAATCCCGTGAGTCCCACCTCGGATCTTAGGGGAGCATGTTAGGAATGGTGCAGGCTCCACTGTGGCAAAGTGTAGGCATACTCGAGTTGGGCTGCCCAATTAAAATCCTGTAGGTCCCACCTCGGATCTGCGGGGGCCATGTTGGCAATGGTGCAGTCTCCACTGTGGCAAAGTGTGGGCATGCCCGACTTGGTCTGCCCATTTAAAATCCCGTGGGTCCCACCTCGGATGTGAGGGGGCCATGTTAGCAATGGTTCAGGCTCCACTGTGGCAAAGTGCTGGCATGCCCGACTTGAGCTGCCCATTTAAAATACCATGGGTCCCACGTCGGATCTGCGGAAGCCAAGTTAGCAACGGTGTGGGCTCCACGGTAACAAACCATTGGCATGCCCGACTTGGGCTGAACATGTAAAACATATCAATTGTGCAGGCTCCATGGTGGCAACGCGGTGTTGCGCCCAACTTTGGCCGCCTGTGCAATGCCCCCGTGTGTCCCTCCTCGGTTATGCGGGGGCAGAGTTAGCACAAAGTTAGGCTCCACGGGGGCACCGCGTGGACATGGCTAACTTTGGCTGCCCATGCAATCCACCCCCGGCTATACGGGGTCAATGTTAGCATAGATGTGGGCTCCAAGGGGGTAAAGCGTGGACATGCCCAACGTAGAGTACCTGTACAACTTTCAAAACGGCATTTTCCGCTACTATAGAGAATATTTACTCCACGTTCTGGAAATTCAACATAGGAGATGGAGATCGGCTTAGTTTGATTCCAAATTACTGATGCTTGTCATTTTAAGCCTGTGTGAGAAAGTTAAGTCTTGCTAAACTTTATAAATAACTTACTACCCAGCGTGTATGTTGAAAAGGCCGTTTCCCCCGGAGCGGAATGTTTTACGCAGTAATGATTTTCATGGTGAATTCGAAACACGCTCGTCAGAATGTCATATCTCTTCTAAAATTCGGTTTCTCTAGACGGCTCAAGCTGGCTATGTATTTCGATTACCTGTCCAACAGGATTTTATATAAATATTGTGCACAGTTTTTTGTTGTTCGATTTTGTACACTATGAATGCCCAATTTTTGGGGCTTGCTCAAGAAGTTTTTAAGATCTATCAAAATGGTAATATTTTCAGTAGGCACACGTGGAAAGTGAGGCTCCCCACACCGTAAGAAAATTATGAAATGACTAAGGGTAGACATTAATTAAAAATATGAATCCGATTAACCGGACCCCTTTAACAAAGTAATCAATCGATTAATCGGTCGCGTTAATACCAAGCATAATTGCGTCAAAAGTACAAAAGCACATTTATTTTTCTTTTTTTTCGTGAAAGACGCTGCAATGTGCATTTTCAGTTGGAGATAAACACGTGCAGCAGTGCACAGTCGAAAGTTACTCACAGATTATTATTCCTCGGCGTAAGTCATAGCAGAGGGAGTTTTCTGGTATTCTTCGACATGACTATGAGCGATCGAGTTTCTTGCTTCTTCGCAATCATCTTTGCTGCTATACAGGTACATAATATTTCAACGACCGACACCGCTTGAGAACTGAGGAAGTGTGCAATTTTACCGAGACCTTTCCGCTAGCCACTCTTCACCGTGGCCCGTCGCCATTAAGCGGCATGACCCGCGGCTGGCGCATTTTGAATGTCGGTCGCTTTGAGAGGGTTGACTCGTTAGACCGACTTCGAATGACGGATTTTGAAAAATCTGTTTCACATCGCCGCATTGAGCGCTTTCGAGTGGCAGCCGTCGAGGCCAGGGAAGCGAGGAAAAAACACTGAACCCCGACAGGTATGCCACTGCCTGGGTGTGCAGGCAGATTAGCGAATGTGAAGCTGCGACTTTGTCCCTCTTGAGGAATCTCCGCCTGCCAGCAACCTGCTGTCCTTGAGGAGCGCTTTCGCTGCGTCGGTCTAGCTAGACGCCGCGCCACTGTGTGTCGCGATCGCCAAGAAAACCTAACGGACTGTCGTAAATTGGACAAGGCCTTCTTGCCGAAACCAGACCTGCAATAACCATGACTAATTTTGTTCTTATTTGTGAGTTTCCTGTTGAAGGACAGGATAGCGTTCGCGTCCTAAAAATTAAAACCACGGTTGTAGAAAACAAAAAGGTAAAATGAAAGTTATCTTGTTTGTTCTTGTCGTGGTTTATTTGGTTTCAAACTTAACCCATTAACCAGTCGAAGATATTTATCGCAATTAAAGTATTAATCGATTAATCAGGAGGTTAGTCGATTAATCGCCCAGCCCTAGAAATGACCCCGAACGAAATGAGGTTCACGGGGTGACCTCATGTGGGCTTCCCACGTAGGCCCACTGTGGGCCCCATGAAGGGGGCCCATGTGGGCTGCCCGCCTAGTCCCCCGTGGGCCCCACGGGGAGGGCCCTTGTGGACTGCCCAAGTAGGCCAACTTTGGGTCCCACGAGGAACCCCAGGCGGGCCGCTTAAGCTGGCCTCACTTGGCCCCAAGTTGCAAAACTGACGTGGGACTCACGTAGGCCACCCAAGAGGAACCACGTCGGCCCCTTTTGGAGCCCACATTGTGCTACTTGGGATCGTTTGCTCTACTGATACAAGCGGCAACAGCCGCAGGTATCAATTTGCTTAAGCGTGCAGAGCCTGCACGCTTAAGCAAATTTTTGGTGAGGCTGTTCGCTCGTCGTTCGATGCCACTAACAGTTCAGCGAAAAAACCGCCCGAAAGACTGACGGATATTCGCCTATCGTGAATCGAAACCCGGGTTTTTCCAGAAGTTCCCATATCTGAATATTTATTTCTACATATACATTCTCCAGGATTAATCACGTGAAGCCACCTCTTCAATAACGGCTTTAAGATGTGACCAAAGAGCTTGGTGTTGCGACATTGCATAAAACATTGCCGTTCAGTGTGAAAAAGTGCCATGCTCTCGCTTCAATCGATTATCTGTCGCAAGACAAGCAGTGCACAACGTGATTCGTTTGATCTGTCTTACACACCCTAGAGCGGTCAATGATCGCGGAGAGTAGCATTTCTCTCACCATAGTCAAATTTATTTTCAATGTCTAATATATTGTGATCGCTAACTAGACTCTTTTTTAAGGTTAAACTGTTCCTTTCGAGATGTTTCGATCCATGATCTGGACAGACCCAAGCCAAGTTAAAGCCCGACCTACGAAAATATTTTCCGCAAGGTAAGAAAATTCTCCTCGCCACCCTTCTCATTCCCCCTCTCCCAGTGATATCTTGAGTGCGGGAGACTCCTTTTGCTCCAGTATCTTTGGGGCTGAATAAGCCGGGATAAGCTCCCGGCTCATCCAGCCCTAAGATGCAGCAATCAAAGGAGTTACCCCGCCGTCAAGATGCCAGTGGGAGAGGAGGAAATGGGAAGGGTGCCGAGAGAGATTTTCCTACCCTACCGAAAATGATTTCGTATGTCGGCCTTTAAGGTAACTTGGTTTGGTTGGGTCTAACACACCAGGGCTTTGCTACGTGGTCCACAACGAAGGAAGTGTTGGTTCAATTTCTCTAGAGCATCCTTCTATAGATATAGAGATCATATAGCTTTCTCTCAACCGTCGTTATGTCGGCAACAGAGCCGGTATGCAAAAATAAGAAATGCGCTAGGAACCATGGACTTGAAAAATATAAGCAGACAGAGCACTTTCTATATTCCGTTTACCTTGCGATGAACCGCAACGGACGATACAAGACATTCCAGGCAACTGGCGCTATGAATGCATCACTTGACTACGAGCATTACGAGCAGACTTTGGGCCGTTACTTGAAAAATGGAATGAATTACAATTACAAATTGCCGAGCGTCAAAATTAATGGGCCACCGTTACAAATTACTTTTGCTGAAAAATAACAAATCACTTTACTCGTTATATTACGAATTACTTTAACGTTACCTTTCCCGTACACTTATCAAGAAAACAAAAGAAAAAATTTTGATGTTTTCAAAAATGTTAAGTAACACCATACTTTCCATTTCTCATACGCCCGCATTAAGATAGGTTTTGTAAAAATAAAATATTGTAGTTAAGATAAAGAGTGTAGGCGCACTCCGTTCACCTGTAAGTTGACAAGGCAGCGAAAACTGCAACCACACCTGCCATTCCGCTATAGCTTACGGCGATCGAAACGGTCCCTGGAATTCTGCACACAACGCTACCGGTGCGGGTGCTCAGCAGCAGCGTTTGCCTCCGCTGGGAGATTCGGAGGTAAGGAACCCGATCTACGAAAGCTTCCTTTTGAAACGGGCCTCTCAAGCGTAAGCGCACCATATCAAAGCTGCAGTCTCGTGCCGGTAGCTTTGACGCGCTGTCAGCTTATGCATGAACGAAGTACAGTTGCATGCAGTATATATACTGAAAATTGTGAGGGCGTGGCTGGTCGCACACTCACACACTCATATTGCTCCAGTTTCTGTATTATGTTAATATTTTTTTAAGGGAACGAGTAATTAAAGTAATCCGTTACCAATCATTTGCAACGAAATTACATTTCAAATTACTGCAGCAAAAAACTAACGGGGCAGTTACAAAATGTATTGAAAAGGTTAGGATTACTTCCCAAGTCTGATTCACGAGTACCTGCCTCATTCTTCCCCCTCTCCCCCACCCCCCACCCCTTTTTTCTCCTGAAGGTCACGTGGCATTCACAAAGCATTGGATAAACTTAGGCGGCTCGTATAGCGCCCTTTCAGTATTCTTGTCATGTACTAACTGTAGTCAGTGACAGAACGACGGCACGGCGTCTCTTTCGAATGCCCCGCATTGAGTACGAGCTCATTGGCTTCCATCGTGCTTTGGCTGCGCGTGCACGCTCGAAGGCTCGCGAGACTCCAAAGCGTTAACGAAAGCAGGAATCTCGCGCATAGAGGCGGGACAGTTGAAGCTTCTCCCTCACGTTCTCACCTTGCCAGTGACTATGGCCCATTTCCATCTTACTGCGAGCTTCAACGGCACTGGCCACCACACCACCCGCTCGACACAACTATGGGCGGGAGAGCCAGGAGTATTTACGCGTGTCTTCTTACCCACGGACTGCTCGCTGAGGCCACGGGTCCCAGCACCATCGCCATCAGCAGATGTGTGAGCAGGCGGTGTCGGAGTCGACGAGACACTTTCAAGATGGCTTCCGATTCGGAACTGGTCATCGCGGTAACTCGCTCGTTGCGACCGGACCGCACGCTTATACGCTTTTCGCCACAATACGTCGCTTTTGGCCGTGGTCCGTCAATGGCCCGCGCCCGCTGTAGCGTTCTATTGTGAAACAAACCTTTATAGAATGGCAGTCCGCCGGACAACAAAACAATAAACGAAAGTGACATATTAAGCGACGGAACAATCACGAGGGAAATAACCGGACAAAACAAAAAGATGGGTGGCGGACATTTGGGTCAGCTTCTGGTGCGCATAGTCATCTGGCTTTTAGGCTGGCATCCGTTCCATCCAGGAACGTCTGACGTGCTGTGACGTCGTCACGTCCGGTTTATCTCTTTTCTCGTGTGCGTGTTTCGCCGCGTTTGTTTCGATTGTACGATATGATGGGTAAGTTTCATTCTTTAACACAATGCACTTACAGACTTTGTTATGCAGGAGTGTGAGAGTGGCCTTGGATTTTGCTCTTCTTTTTTGTTGTCCGGCTCACTGTTAACATGGATACACAGAAAGGGCCGTGGGAAATGTCAAAATGTCAGGTGCAAGCGTGCTCAACTAGAAGAGGAGGTTAGATCGTACGAGAGCATGCTAACTAACTGCACAGGCTTAAATTTGTCCTAGCAGGGGTCCCTTAAAATGACGTCTCCCACTCCCACATGAAAAAATCAGTGTGCCTCTTGTCCTCTATTGATATGGGACACCCAGCCAAATGTCACGAAATTCCTAGACACTGCAAGATACCTGAAAATCAGAGGACAGGTGCTCGGTAAGTGCTCCTGCGACCTACGTTCATTTTTTTTTTATTGCCGATGTATAAGTGTTTTAGTTTAGAGAGGCAACGTTTCCCGAAATCCGCATACCAAAAGAAACACCATTTGAAATAGTTCTATTTACCACCATCCTACCGTGTATATCGTATGCTCGAACATACTGAATACAGATATCACTTTATCCTGTGTCACGTTTCCAATCCAGAACGAACAGAATTTGCATACCTTGTTTCCGCTTGATTGTCTAACATGGTTTCTAATTTACACACACTCTTCCAAATTGCCGGTAAACAAGATTTATTATCGTGATGAATTCTGGAGGCCGACATCACACCATCACCAACACCGTAGTGCGCCGTGACACTTAATGTATATAGCATAGCGGTGCTCCTGATACCTAAACAAAGTTCACACCTGTATGCATGCCTTGCCAAAATGGCTTTTTGATATAAACAATGTGGCGATTCAATTTATTCTTTTTGGCGGCAATGAGTCATTACCAGTAAGATTAACTGAGATCAGTGACGGAATGACATTATAAAGCAGGAACACCAGTTGACCGTCAGGACAAGGACAGACTAACGACAAAATTGTTGCACCCCATACACAGCAAATTCAATCAACTTCGAAGTTTGAGAAAGCTGTCCACACCTACATACACCTACATCAAAGGAGAAAGAGAAAACTGTCACAGCAAGCTTGGTAACAAATACGACGCTCCCACGCCGTGGCAGTGAACCCACGTCGTTGCGCGACTTGTCCTCAAGTAAGGCAGACTCGGCTACCTTCAGCCCCGCAGGGCTCGGTATGTTTGGACCGAACCTACGCCCGACCCCGGAGTGCTCCAAGGGCACCAAAGCGCGGCATCTTCGTTTGCCCATGGAGACGACCGTGGCGTCACGGTCGCGTTACAGATTATGTATGTTATCGGTGGTGCGTTGTTTGTATACGACATAAACCTTGACGCACCTCTTCGAAACGTTCTGCGCGCTCATACGAGCCTTGATCATTTGTAGGTTTAGCTAGAGGTCAGGTCTTGTGGGAAGCCTGCGTCCATGGTCGCAGAAGAGCGTTGGGGGATGTTGTTTTCTACTTTGTTTTGTCGTACTGGATGTTGTCCTAATAAGGTATTAACGAAGGTGAATGCGTCATAGGTTGGCAGTGTTTACGCGGGTTGTGTTGTTGGTTACAATGAATATGGAATACCACAACCATTTTTAGCGACAGCGCTGTTCGGTGTGTTGAAGTACAGACAACTTAGCGTCTTACAATGGCCAGAAAATGCATGTCAACTAAAAATGAAAAGTGTACTCCAGTTCCGATGGCAGTCCATGGAACTAAAAAATAAAGGCAACTCTGTGAACTTCCGGCAAACTATCTTCTGGTATCGAGCTCGTAATGAAAGACCTTTGAGAAGCGATCGAGGCATGTTAGGAATATTCTGGCAGAGTAACCCGACTCTAGCTTCGATCTTTAGAAAAACACACCTCGTAATTGTGTAACATCGGCCACTCGGTTCGATACCATTTCACGTGCTACATATATTACACGAGGTTCAGTCAATAAATTAGCAATTATCCCAGAAGAGGCAATCGCGGAATTAAAAAAGGTGTTCTTAAAACCATTTGAATTTATCAATAAATTCTAAGCTAAGATAAAGTAAATGGAGCAAATCTGGCTGCATTAAAACTTTGGGGCATAAACAATTTTATTTCCTTCTGTCCTGTCCATCGCTTGTGGTGTAATTCTGTCGATTATTTTGATGTATTAGCCGTCAGACCAATCCAGGCAATTATTACATTTTTAGCAGATTTTCCGCTTTAGACTTAACGGACCTTATAGTTGATTAACAAATCTTTGGGTAAGTAATTTTTTTTAACTGATGATATTTATATCTTGCGGACCTAAGCGCATATATGCCAAGAAAGTCAACATGTCTTAATAAAAAAACGTCTGGCATAAAAAAAGGTGCACGAATACCAAATGTTTGACTACGAATCAAATACGAATATTAGCAACTGCCTTCGAATCGAACTCAAATATATCCTAATCTGAGAGAATTAAGCATGGATAGTTAATTAAACCAAAGGTTGGAATTGTTTTTTCAGCAAACAGATACCTGCGAAAGAAAAAATACTGTACCCCTGCGCGCAAAGACCCTTCACATCTTCCAGGCTGTGAATCTCGTGCTTTAAAAACTGAGAGAAATATGCTGTTGCGCTGTACTTGGACAAAGGCAAAATCTGTGTTTGCCGCATCCGAAACCCATGAGACACCAATCTATCGTGTACCAGATAAGATACATTAAGATTTTTTTCTCGTTTTTTAGTTTAAAAATTGAATAAAGATTTTGTACATAATTTGTAGAATAACGTTTTAAGGTGCAAACACTCCAAAATAATTTCATGTGAAATCACGAAGTCATGCATTTTGGGGTTATAGAAAGCAGCCCTGTTGAAACGAGTTGGGCAAATCCTAATGCAGAATGGCAAGCAAAGCAATAACTATCTTTATATGAATATAGAACAACTTTTTATATAAACTGTTCTTAGCAAAGAAGGGCACACTTCAAATACGTTTTTAATAAATTTAATACAAATATTATGTTGTATTAATTTTATATTTTTGTGCACTCAATATATATTCCAAATGTTCTAGACATGAATTCAATACATACTTCCTAGAACATCAAAAGTTTGCCAGAAATATGAGGACATATTTTTATTGTATTACGAAATATGCCAGAAATCTGGTAACATATTTTGAATATGTTTTAAGATATGCCAGAAATAGAGGAACATAATCTACATATCAATTATACGCCAAAAATGTAGGAGAAACACTTTTTTATATTCTAGAAGTGTGTGTAGATTATATATACGAAAGCATTTATAATATATTAGGAATGTACGTACATTATTACTTCTAGTATCTAAAATGTATTAAAAAGTGCGAAATATACACGAGAGCTATTACTAAAAGGATTTGATTAAAATCTTAAAATAGTGCTTGTAGTAAAAGTAAAACTTGTGATCATCCAACCCGAAAGGCTCGCTAGAAGCGACCTTTGCGTTGACACAATGTGGTAGTTTTTGCTCTTGGCCACCTGCCACGCGCTAAAGTTAGATTCGCGGTGAGAGGTTGTTTTATAAACATAATTTTGGTATTTTGACATTTTTTTACGACTGAAATTTGTTTAATGGTATCCAAGCACCGATCCATCTTTTATTTAAATCCAAAACTATACTTTTAATATAGGCCTTTTTCTCTTGGTTTTAAACCAAATGATGCTTTCTCAAACAAAAAGGAATCTGGAAAATCGAGTACATGGGTTCGCAGCTCTTCTCTAGATGGCGCCCATCGCGGCACTGCATCACTGCAATTAGGCGGTGGTCGGTTTTGGGATAAAATATTCAAAATATTAAAAGTTCATTTTTGTCAGAAAAAAAAGGAATGACTTCTTTTCAAAGATTCTAGCAGATTAGGAAGTTTGAGCGGTTGATTGTCTGTACAGCACAAAAGATGCTTACAATAACGAGAAGCGCTTTAATGAAGCGGGTCACCGCATGACTCGGGTCACCACATGCCTGGTGTGCCTAATTGAGAGTGGGTCCAAAATTCGATGTTTCTGTAAGGAATTGAGGCCAGATTCCAATTGACGGTAGCTTTTCACTTCCAGCCAGAGTGTCGGCATGTTCAGAGGAGTGAGAAACTCTCCAAGTATAAAGGGCTCTGCCAAAAGGTTGTCTGTGCTGCCAAAATCAAGACTGAAAGACGGGAGTACGGGACAGAAACAAGCAGTCTTTCTTACTCTTTTCTAGAATTTCAAAAATAATTCTGATTTTCTTCGCACATTTTCGATAATACGTTAGAAATTCACTGAAAGACGACTTGAAAAATATATTTGTTATACGAATTCTGTACTTATAAAAACTGCTAAAAACCTTTGGTCCATTGTTCTAAAACATATTTTTAGTGTATTTATAACTATAAAGTATAATCAAAATGCACTAGAAGTACATTTAGGCATATTTCGGCCGTATTGCTTTTTGCTAAGGGTGTCTTTTAAAATGATGGGTCGAAATGTAATTCCAAACAAGGAACGTTGACCTACAATAGGCCCTTTTCAAAAGTCCGCGCCAACGCCTGTCCGGCATTGCTTGATCACATACTCTGAGCGCGTATTGGACACGAGATCCGCGCCGGCATTCGGCGGGAGCTCGGCTCAGCTCGGTATTGGACACGAGTGCTACGTCAGCGTTCGGGAAGGACTCGGATCCCATCACGCGCTTCCTGTCCAAGCACTATGGCGACCACCAATGTTGCTCGACGGACTTTTGAAGAGGGTTTATTGCGAGCCGAATTTCCGAGCCAAACGATATGCTGGGGCGGATCGGCCGTTTCTCCGAGCACGCCGGTGCGAAGCAGTGAAGCTTGAAGCGTGCGCGCCGCTGCAAAGCGGTGAAGCGCAACCCGAGAAACCGCGGAATTGTGAAGACATTCTACATTTACGCCTCTAGTAATTACAACAACTACTAAAAGTATGTAGTCATTCCCAAAAAGAGAAAAAAACTCGAATGAACAATTTTATCTGTAAAGAAAAAAAAGCTTTGCGAATCGAATGCGAATAGCAAACACTACGCGAATTTTTCCGAAGTTTCGAATATTCGCCATACTATAAAAAACAAAACATAAAAACATAACAATGGGCATTTCAACGTGTCTGTGGGCGACCAAGTGTATTAAAAAACAAAAACAAAATAAATAAAACATATCGAAAACAAGAGGTGGTCTTCAAATATCGGGGTCATCTTTCTCGCTCAGTTTGAGAAAATGGAAACCAAGAGTGGTTGAGAAGAGCAGGAGAAGGGCTAACGCCTTGATAGGTGGCGAGGCCGTAGTACAGAATTTTCGGCGTCACACCGCTAATGCATCGTGCAAAAAAAGACAGTCTGCAGAAACTGTCTGAGATGAGGCGTGTCCGCGTATAATTCATTCATTGTGTCTACAACGAGCCTCGCGTCTTTTGTACGACGTATGAACGGCGCGACTGCGTCCAACGCCAACGGACGTTCTGACGCGAGACACCAATTAGACGCGAATGCCCGCTCAGTTTTAATGCGAAAGCATTTACTGTCCCATGAAGCGAGCCGACGTCATCAGCCGCATCAAACGGCAGATAATTTCCCGAAGCCGCGATCTGAGGCATCGCCGGCTTTGAAACCAGGCAGAAAGCCACGCAAAACGGCAGTGATATGAAGCCGCCGCGCGTCAGTTTCACTTAGCGCCACCCGATGGCGCTACGTGCCCGCGCCGGAGCAGAAACGGCCGAGGCGCCAAGAGGATCAGTGGGCGCCTCGGCCGTTTCTGCTCCGGCGCGGGCACGCAGCGCCGAGAGGATCAGAAGCGGCCGCGGCGAGAAGAACGACATTCATGCTTTCGCATTCACAACTCATAAAAAGGGCTTAGGTGTAGTACCTCGACTCGAGCCTTTTTGGCTGGTGGTGCGTGTTCTGGGCGTTCGCACACGAGTCCCCCAGCGGAACGCTGACTCGGCAGGCGTGACCAAGCTGTTTCAGCGCTTTCTTTAGAAGATGGTTCGGCAATGCGACCTCGCTATATCTCAGAGGTATTGGCTGACACCTGCCGGTGGAGCAATTAAAGCCGCGATTAGAGGCCCCTATATAGATTGGGGGAAATCGAGGATGACCCGTAATACCTTAACCCTCGTCGCGCTTGGCTCTCTTGGGGTAACAAGAGACGTTGAGTATTTTCACCGGCGACGTTAATGCCCGCCCTGGCAGTTTCCTTTTGAAGATTATTCCTCGGATCGACGTGTTCTGGGTACACTCGAAGGATGTGGCCCAAATCTTCCGTTACGCCCTATTAAATGATGCACGGACGAACATAGGTGTTTGCGCAACCACACCGTAACTGTAATAAGGATTGTTTCTGTCTCGAGTATGTTTCTTTTTACTTTATTTCTTTTCGACAAACGGTGGTGATTCAGAAGTTGTTTTGAGGTGAGAGGAAGTAGTTTTCACCAAAGCCCCTTGATAAAATGCACGCTTCGCGATTTTTGCAAGTACCTCTAACCATTACTCCGGAACGCGCGAGACACGTGCCGAAAGCAAGTGCTCCGCCGCCATTTGCTTCCAATTCCGTGTGGTGGCTCGCTCATCTCCACGACGCCGCACACGAGTCGAATTCCTCGGGTCACGAGTCCGACTTGCGTGCGGTGTCGTGGAAATGAGCAAGCCACCAGAGGGACGCCTTTTGCTTCAAGGGCCGCACGAGGCATGGGCCATAGTGCACCGGCGCATTTGATGCTACTTCTAAAACAAACACAAAATCATTAACGGGGTTCAACTTGCACCTTATTGTCAACGGTGCTCTGTGCATTGTCGTACGGGTGCATTTCCCTTGACTAGGATGTTTTGTCATAAACTTCATTGGCCAGAGATTCTTTCTTTTTTTTTTTAGTTTCCTTGTATGAGACACGCGATTTCCACTTCTTGAACTGCATATTCTCTTCTCAAACCACGACGAAGTTTTTGTGTTTGCAATGTTGTTTTTGATCCTGTTGCTAACTAAACAGACGTAAGACACTGTAATATTAAGCAGAGTGAGCAGGAATGTTCTTTGTAGCTTCGACATGATGCCAACGAGTCAGGAAAGTCGCGGAGTCCGTCACAAGCAACGCTCTCGTCCATTGTGAGGAACTCAACATTCGTCTTTTGAAGTGGAGTCATGCATGTGCACTGATTATATGCATCCACAAGCAGGACTAGGAACGCCTTTCATTCATAACCAACCATTATTCCAGAAAGTTGAAATGCGTCGTCCCGCAGACTGTATGTTTTGTGCAGAAAAGCCGCGCGAGAATAAAAACAACACGAAATCATCCGGGCTGCTGCTGCTTCTGCTGCTGCCTTGCTTCTGGGGCTGGTTTATCTCGTGAACGTCTTTATCGTAACCTGACTCGAGATACCGAAGGTTTCGGATGACGACGGCTCAACCATGCAAAGAGAGAGGCTACAGCCTGCTTTATGACCTCTAAGCCGAGTTGCACCACCTGTCGCAACGGGCGCGAACACGCACGCACGCACATCCTTGGCTCGGCGCACTGTGTTTCTTTCTTTCTTCGTCTTTTCTGTTTTTCTTGTTTTCTTTCGCTACGGTTTTATTATTGTCTTACTTTCCGCTCCTTCGCTGTCTTTTTGCGTCTTTTCAATGCCTCGTCCGTAGGACTTGGAAGCGTGCCTTTTACACTAAATGGTCCGCTTCGTTCGCATCGTCCTCGGATTTTTTTCTTCTTGTGATTACTACGTTTCGTTTCAGCATAAGTTAGCAAATGGCGAAAGCAGCGTACCCAGGGAGCCAATCAGAGCATAGAAGAGAAGCACGTGACAACGCGTCGTGTTGTTGACGGTCCTTCCGCGGAGAGCTGTCACGTATAGTTCGCTCCTTCGCTTTGATCGGGTCGTGGAGGACCGAGCTTTTCCTGTTTTCCATGTTATGCCAAAACAAAGTATAGTCCTCGCGCGCGCTTCTTTACATTAAGAATGCGGCATAGTCTTGCTTGTTTGTGGTTTTAATTAATCTCGATGGATTCCCTTCCTCGCGAGCAGAATATCTGAGATACACACAACCATCGATACACGGGTGCGCACGCACTCAGACGCTAAAAACAGATAAATTCGAGAGGCATTACATTATATGTGTTATATTTATCTGCTTCTGCCAATGTTATTCCCAACTGCCTACCCGTTAATGATGCTCAAAACACAGTTTAGAGACCTGTCCTTGTAGCTCGCAAAAAAAAAATAAAAGAAGCAAAGAAGTAAATGGCTATTGTAATACTACTTTTTTTGTAAATTTGGTTATCAGTTTACAAAGCGACATTTCAGCATTTTATTACTCGGTACTTTCTGGCAACACGCCGGTTCAGACGGTTGCATTTGAGTGTCACCGAGACGTGATACGACCGCTCGGGTTCCAGAGCTACTCGACAGATGGCGCCAGTGTGTTATTTCATCGTCAGACCTCACAAGCGGTCGTAGCGCAGTCGTTTGGACTTAAACACAAACGTGTCAACCAGCCGGAGAAACTGAAACTGTACCCGGCCTCTTGCCCGGCAGCGTGCGCCTCCAAAAGGAAGATGGACAGACTGGTTCTTACACTGGGCCAACCAAACACATCTCTGAGTTATAGATCCGTATATATCTTTCAAATTAGAGCTCACTACGCGGCTTTCTTGCCGGAGGGTGCATTAAAAGACCATTTCAAAAGTAGCTCCATTCGCCATGCCCTTACTCTTAGGTAATAAAACAAATAAGCGTATGCTTGAGAGAACAGTCGTACCTTCCAAATTGTATGCATACATCGTAAAAACAGATACATAGACATTTTTGACTATCGTTAAGTTGCCAGCTACCAAGTACTCCCTGAGTGATTCACAAGTATGAGATGCGTTAGTTACCGTCTGTTTTGGTTAGTATTTCTGGCGATAAATAGTCCTACGTATTCAATGACCTTGCCAGTGACTAAATTCTAGACGTTGAATTTGACAGTGACGTATACAAAGCCGAATCCCGTGACCACACCAACACCTCTGACCGATCGATCTACATGGAGAGCAAGTTCGTATGTCTGCTTCTTTTGCAGGGGTTGTGGCGACGTCAGAACCCCGAGCTCTCATTGGCTATGATTGAAGGATAGTGGGTAGACATCAAAGCAAGCTGCCTTCAGGTCCTACCCACTATACTCTATTCAAACCCAATCGGAGCTCGGCGTTCGAACGTCACCATAACCCCTACAAGAGAAGCAGACAAACTTGCGTTCCGCATAGTTTTATCTACTAATTTAACGGCCCAAATTAACGCAGTTGAGATGAGAACTCCCCATGATTCATGAACTCAAAATAAAAGACAAAACGAGTGTGCCGGTAGCGAGTGAGACGTTCCGAGAGCTAATCGCGGAGTTTCGTCGCGGTGAAGCGTCCTTATAAGTATAATTACGTCCTCTAACCAACCTTTACGTCGTCGTATTTTTTCTTTAATGCATCAACAAATGCCCTCTTCGTCTCCCACATGTTCGGTGAAATACCGACGGGCAATTTGGCTAGCATCACAAAACCGGACGAGCGTCTCGCACGAAGCAACCATCGTTCCAACCTACGTTCTACCCTACGATGGACCGCATTGGACGCTACGAGCCGTGGGAGCCAATCCGAAGCCGTATAAGTGTCATGTGACCCTTTAGAAAGGCGCATCGACGCAGGATGCGCCTTTCGTACATTCACAGAGCTGGACTGGCTGGGGTGTCTCGTACCGTCCGCTGCGATTCATCGTAAAGTGTTAACGGATTATAGCGGTCGTGGACAATTGACTTACTGACGTGAAACAATGCGGCAAGGGTGTTTCGACATCCTGAGCTATTGCCAAGACCGCAACCGGATCTCCCTGGCTGCATTAAAGGCTCGTAAAGAGGCGATCAAGCCGCACAGCTCCCGCACTTGAAGACGTTCCCGGAGGTATTTGTCGAGTTTCGTCACAGTACAGCGTCCCTCCATGTGACCTGAGGACGATGTGGCTGTTTTGGGGCGAGATTATCCGGGAATTAGAAAAGTGTTTCGGCGAAAAATAGAAATAGCCGACGCAAGTGCTAGCGGGGGAAAACGAACGGCATGTTAGAGTAAATGTGCAATTTGGAATTAATATGCCTTTTCAGAATGTATTGGGCTATACAAGAAATGTCCCTGAATGCACTTCCCTTCTACGCGGAGTGACTGCCATTAATAGCCCTCTTCTGGAAAATATTAAAGTTTTGAGAGTTTGCGGGGACACATAGCTAAACCACGTCTGCACGAGCAGCGTGGGGAAGAGGACTTTCTTGGTGTAGGGCCATACCTTTCTGATCAAGAGTTTCGGATCAGAGAGGCAAGGCAAGGGCCACGTTCTTTGTTCTGTGCCCTGTTTTCTTTTTTTCTTTCTCAGAAAAATTACGTTCCAAGCAGGCCTATGTTTGTTCAATCGTTCAATTTCAATCTGACGCAAGTGTTTTTATTGTGTGTGTGTGTGTGTGTGTGTGTGTGTGTGTGTGTGTGTGTGTGTGTGTGTGTGTGTGTGTGTGTGCGCGTGCGCCTGCGTGTGCGTGTGCGTGTGTGTGTGTGTGTGTGTGTGTGTGTGTGTGTGTGTGTGTGTGTTTCGTAAAAAGAGATCAAAGTTCAGGGAAACTTAAACTTCTAAAATTATCCAAATATGTCTGAGCATCAGAAAACTCTCTATGACTTAGATGCCGAAGTCAAGTTATTGTGAGGTGCGTTATCGTGCTATTCAAATTAGCACGCTCAACGCACGTGTTTCTTCCTCATATTGCACTGCCTGAGCCATGCAAGCTTTAAATCACTGCACGGTGGTTCGCAGTGGCTGTCTCGCTGCATCGCTAGGAGAAACTACAATTGTCAAAGGCCGCAATTTTAACATACACCCAAACTGCTTTGCACCTCCATCGTGGCCAAAAAAAAAAAAAAAAAACTTTGTTGCCAGGTTAGCTTAGAGGTCAGGATGACAAATTACTGTTTAGTGGCTGCCTGCACACACCGGAAGTTTAGGCGATAAAGAGGATGGTGTCTTCGCGAACACGCCCATCATCTCCTTCGGGCTCGTCGTTTCATCCGCGCATTGCATAAAGCGTCACCCTCGCACAGGAGTTTGCAGATGCCCCCCCCCCCCCCCCCCAACCTCGGATTCTTAACATCCTTCTGATAGATGAAGCGTCCTTGCTGCCTCGCTTGAGTTCTAACCTATGCAAACACTCAATCTGCTCTCTGCAAACTCCAAAGGGTCACTGACCCCAACTTTCAGCGCTTCGCAGCTCTGAAAGTTGCTCCGACACTTGCTCCTTTGCTCTTCGGGTAATGAAAAGGATCGGAAGTAGCCCTACCAACGGTACGTTGTCATTGGCCTGACTTAATTACTTGATCGTAGTTTTTATTTTTTCTACTTCATCACGTGAAACCGCCGATAGAACTCTGTGGGCTACCCTAACCTTCCTAGAAGGGTCGAGTCTGGCCGGTGAACCATCTGTGACAAAATTGCCGAATAAGAAACTAAAATTAAGTGTATGATCTTGAAGCCTGTCAAACCAAATTTTCTATCATACCGATCAGCCAGACTCCTACTAAATTCGCACTTTATTTCTTAATTAATGGGTCTTTTTAGGGTGATGGGTCTTTTTAGGGTGTGCTGCATTACCTGTGACGCTCTCTGCGAGTTTGTTTAAATGCAATGTATATGTTATCCCCACTCCTGCATGACCTTTCTTAAGGTCGAAGTATTTTGAAATAAATAAATAAATAAGTTCATCCTCTAACTTTATTTACCTTCTATTTTGGACCATTTTATGAGTTGTATGCATGAATGTATGTATGAGCGTATAATTCTTATGAATTGAGGTATCAACAAAATTGAATAGTACGCATTAATTGAAATCAACTTCATGGGTATACACAAAGACACACCACAAAAACACATGTTGCAGGCGCGCACACCAAAACGGACATTCAGAAACATATGCACAAACAAGCATACACGCGTGTCCACGTACACGTACTTGCGCATGAAAGAAGCGACCAAAGAGTGCTCTTTTCAGACAATAAGTCAGAGTATGTCGGACTGCATGGAGAGAAGTCCAGGTTCTGTATAGTATACGTGTCCAGCCAACCAGCTGTTCTTTGCAGACGACTCTTAGGTGCATGCTTATTTGAAGGACGCAGACTGTTAATTTTCGGGCATGTGACTCCATCTGATGCAGTCACACCCTACAGGGCAGGGTCGACGCATCTGCCACGCATCAGCGCGAACGAAAAAGAAAGCAAGACGAAAAGCGACGAGACCACCGAGCCGTTTCGCAAACCAGGAGCACGGGATGCGACTGAGGCGTGGTCCGTATGCGTCGACATCTTCGCGCGCGCTCACTGCGCCTGCGCTGACGAACAAAGGTCAAGGGCCAGTGGACGAGGATTTCAGCGCTGCTGGCAATCGGACGGGGCTCGAAAATCCTCGCATCCGACGCGGCGCCTGAAAATCCCCGGGCGTGTCCGGACGACAGGTGCAACTTCAAAGATGGTTTCGTGCAGACGTTGGGACCTCAAAACAATCTGCATAATGATGTGTGTGTTTCTTTTATAAAGCGGTATGTTTGTTTCGTTTTGTGCTTACGTACTTTGTGACAGGAATAGGAATTAAAAAGATCGAGGTACACCTAACCATTCCTTATGACTTGTGAATGCGAAAGCATGCGAGCCGCTCGTCCGCTCCCTTTTTCGTATGCTGCGCACTTTTCGTCGCCAGTCGGCGCGTGTGCTCCCCTGGTGACCTTAAACGCTCCGCGCTGATGGACGCGCAGCGCCATGGGCTGAGCGGCCGTGGAAACTGACGAGCGCAGCGGCCAATGGAAGCCCCGCCGACGCGCGCCAGCCAATGGAACCGAAGGAAACTGTCTTCCGTTTTCGCGCTTCAGACTGATGACGTCAGCTCGCTCCATGAGACAGTTAATGCTTTCGCATCAAAAGACGAATCAAAGGCAAATCGAATATATCAGCCCTCTATTGCGAAGGCGTGGAAAGTCCGAGAATAGACCCTTTTCAAAAGTTCGCGCCAACGCCTGTCCGCCATTGCTTGGTCACGTGCTCTGAGCATGTATTCGACGCGAGGGCTTGCGTCAGCGTTCGGCGTGAACTCGGCTCAGCTCGTATGTGACACGAGCGCTGACGTCAGCGTTTGGCGAAGACTCGGATCCAATCACGCGCTTCGTGCCCGGGCAATGGCGACTGCCAATGTTGCTTGATGAACTTCTGAAAATTGTCTATTTTGTCACAAAAAGAGGCTGTCAATTTTCTTAGGACACAAGTACGAAAACTCCATAAAGTGGTGACACTTTATCTTCAGAATGTCTGGTTGAAGACATGCATGTGAGTTTCCCCGACGTTGGATGTTCCTGCTCTACTCGGCACGTAATGGCCTTCGAGCAATTGGCCCGTGACTAAGGAAAGAGTGTCCACAAATCCGGGAGAGCTAGTTGACCTGAATCATTAGAAAATTAAAAAAGAAATGAGAACAATAGTTTTCTTTCCGATTCTTTTCGGCCCACTACCAAACTGAACGTATTGTTTTCACATTGGCTTTCATTGGTGATTTTTTTAACAAGATGGTACCGGTCTTTATTGGAACCCAGTTCTTTCTTTTTAATTGCAGAATGATACATTTAGTGAATCAATAAACAATTACATTAACAATTCGGAACAATAACGATAATATTTTTTATGATGCACCTCGACATAAAAGCTACGCAAGAAAAACACCACGAGAGCAGGCAAGTGACACTTGTAAAACTGATTCTACCTCGTTTGATAATCCGCATACGTTGGTTCTGTATACGGACACGGATTATTTGCACCTTTATTCTAAAACTAACGAAGAGCACCCGCGTATCACAGTTTACTGCTGTGAAAACAGCCCTGTGGTCAAAAAATGGTCAAGAAGGGGAGGGGCGAGGGGCGAGGTGCCGAAGCTGCTCAAAGAAGCATATGCGAAATAGCGAGGAATTATCGACAGAACCTGGCAAGTCTTTTTTCATTAACTCCACGGATTTATTCCCTCATTTATTTGGGCGCTACGTTGTCTTACGCAAGTGGGTGCGAGCGCGCCATTCAACCCTCCCCCCCTTCGCCTTGGCATAAGAGCTGGCGGTATCTTTTACGTAAATAAAACAACGTAAACTGCGTTCAATTCAGACATAAGAATCTTTGGCTGCATGAAAATTTATGAGTGGCACCCATCAAAATCTATACACCAAAAATACACAAGTAAAAAAGAAACGAACTGGAAATGGGAACTCGCGAAAACAGTTCTCACAAAATGATGTGGAAACTATTTTTGCACTTTAAAACATTCGTTCGATTTTTCGGCTCACGTTATCGGACCCTTTGAACTTCCGCTCCACCCTAAACTCGGAACAACCCATCAGAACCGCGTGACAACGACCAACGATTAAATGCGTCAAAACCAAGCCCGACGGGAGGCGAAGTCACCCTCGGGATCGAGAGACATCACCGCAACCCTTTGAACTTCCGCTATACCCGTGGGCGGTGACCGCTTTAGCGCCACTCAGGAGCGACACCCGTCAAAAGCAGTACAAACGAAGAAGAAGAAAAAAAACTCCCAAGCTTCATGGCGGCGAGGCAATAAGACAACGAGATCAAAAGTACAGAATAAGAGAAGGCGGAGAAGGAGAGAGCCGCTTGTGATGTGCTGGGACGTAGAGCGCCGTCGTGAAACTCGAAATAACCGTTTGTTGAAACCGAGGAAGCGGGAGGGCCTTAAAAATAGAGTGGAAAGCTTCCCTCTTTTCTTTTACAAGGGCCTCTTTTCTCTCTTTCCCAGCGCCCTGACGGGCCCGGGTCCTGGGTTCCAGGACCAACAGAAGCAGCCCAGCTGCGAGTCAGATCAGCACATGGTTCCGCTCTTGCTGATACCCAAGTTGCGCGGCGACCACCTGAGATGGCCGTGACGGCGGTCGCACCGCGGCGCGTAGGCGAGTTTTGAATCGACACCTGCGACAAATATTTCCCATAGCTGAACGAGATCGTTAGATCCTGAAACGACCGAAGGCGGGGATTGTATTTGAGGAGTAAGATCCCGAAGAAGCGCCTCTGATTCCTGGAATTTGAATCGTGGAGTGTCTGTGTGTGTGATGTGGAAGAGCTCACTCTTTGGACAGGTGGCGACTTGGAAGCCAAGCAAAAAGTGATAGTGAGAAAAGAAGTTGCCCTTTCCGTGATTAAACTCTTCTGACGGAGAAGACACAAGTTTCAGATCCGAAGTTGGGTGCAGCTCTTGTGAAAGATCATTATTTGTGAGTGCGTTTGTGAATGAACTCGATGCAGTGATACCAAAGGCTCAGGGAGTTCCACGCAGATCGTCACTTCTGACCAGACAGATGTCAAACCGTGATTGAGGATGAGCACAGGATACCCTTCCGGGGAGCAGCATCAACCGGTAAGTTGAAAAAATTAAAAAGCTATCATGACATCGCAAAAAAAATAAAAAATACTGAGGCTCGAGTGTTTACGCTATATCGCAGCCTTTGCGGGTTCTCACATTTTTATTTGGTGGAACTCAAAACGGACTTCCCTTAAGCGGTTGGTTTGTGTTGATTTTGGTGGTTGGTTTTGGCATATAATATACGAAGGTGTTTAAAAACTTATCCGCCCTCCGGTTAAATTTATGTTTGCCGTAGTGTCATATAATCGCTTTTCGTACGAGGTCTCTCTAGTACGTTCTGAGCAGGTTCGAACGTGTTAAGTCAGTTCAGTTGTGACTGAGGTGCGAGAAACAATGGCTGTCCAACTTGTGATTTCCACAAATGGGGAAGTCATTGTTTTTGTGGTGCGAGGGTGTGTCCGAGGTCGACATTTATCGAAGAGTTTATGCGCAGTATGAAGTAAATGTTGCTGTTGTTTTTTATTTGCGAAGAAATCTGTTATACTTCATTTCACCCTACGATGGACTAAAGGCAAAAGCTACGGACCACCAGATCCAATCACGAGCCACTTAGAAATTGTGCGGTATTTCGCTTCGATGCACGTATCGGTGCCCGCGTCTCGGATCACTGATGAGGGGACGGGTGGACAGTGGTTCGAATCGAAGAGCACTGAGTGACTCAACAATTTTACATCGCAAAGAAAGCCACGACATATAGGCTCTTTGCAGCGTCGAAGCTATAGAAATGATGCGGCGCTTTTGGATTCGAGCATTATTCGTCCACCCCTAATCAATGTTAAGCGTGTCATAGTATAGCGTGGAACGTGATTGGACCTGGCGGCCCGTGGCTTTGGCCTTTAGTCCGTCGTAGGATGAGACAAAGTATAGCCATAAAGAAGGAGCCGGATGCCCGTCTGTATCCAACCGACTGATTACAACATTGAGCGTGCACCATATGAACTGATTCTGTCGGATAGACGAGTAGCAGAGGATAATGTGACACATCACTTGCAAACAGCGAAGGCTATTTTTTATGCAATATTCCGTGATAGACTCGGGTTTGGAAAGGTTTTGATTAGAATAAATTCTACAATCAGAGTGCGGAAAAATTTATGGTCATGCTCGTACATATAAGGTGTGATCAAATGAAAGTTATGAAATTCGTTTACGTAGCTCTATTAGGACGCACAAAACGTTACACCGGAAGATGGGGCAGCATTAAGCGGAGCAGTGCGGTACATCAGTAGGCAAGAATTCACGAGGGTTCTTTAGAAGAAGTTGGCGTGCACATCCAGGACACGCTTCACTGCTTTGGGAGGCGGCGGGTATACCGTCCGCCTTCAACGGTCGGGCGCCTGGTCCAGCCGCTTAAGATATTTCTTTTTCTCACGTACTTCCCGAAACTTTCACGCTTAGTAAGTCACTGTTCTTCGATACACGTTCTTCACAATACGCACCGCCCGCATCATGCGATGGATGTAGACTGGTCAACACCCTTCCGGAACTGAATCACAGCTCGCTGACCCACTTCAGACGGATTCCCGATTACACCGGCCATGTTATCAATGTTGTCCAATACAGGCCAGGTATAGGAGAAGAATGAACGCTTGCTCACTTGTACTTGTGTCTCGGCTTATCAGAATAATTGCCACTTGATCAGGCTCCTCGTACACCGATCTACGTCACACGGCACAAACGGGTTTCAAATGATCACGCCTCGCACACACCCGCCGACGCGATAAGTTAAAGTCGTTTACTGAGCGCACTGACTTTGACCAGTCAGGTCTTCGACAATTCAGAAATTCTTCTGGAATTCAAAAAGAAAAAGCGTGAAATCAATTATTTGTTTTAGGTACGAGGGACCACGATAGGCAAACATACGTCAAAATAAACTGCGAATACACTGTAAGAAGCGAGAATTCCGATACGAGTGATCAGCAAGTCAGCGCATGCAGCGAGAAACCACGAAGGGCCGGGGACGTGAACTGCCTCACCGATTCCCCCAGATATCAAGCGCTCTTAATATGTTTATGTAGCAGAAGACTTTTTTTTTTTTTTATCACGCCCGAACATTTTTTTTTTCGCTTTTCCCTTGGGAGGATTATATCACAAAATACAATATTTCATGCCGGCGCCGGCTACATCCCCTCAACAATTGAGGGCTTCAATAAAAAAGCCTAGTCATGTGAGCTGGGATCCTCTCTGTGCAGCAGGGTTTCAAATGGGCGCCAAAGTGGAAGGGTTCACTATAGAAATATATATACATATATATATACACACATACATTTCGAAGATGAGTCCGCATTTCACCAAACTCCCCCAAATTTTACGGCTTCACTTATGTGGTGTCCTGCGCAAGTTTAAAATCACTGCGTTGTTGTTGTTGTTCTTATTGTACTTATATTTTGCTGCACTGTCGAAGGGGTCGCTCATCCACGTAATAATTAAAACCCCGTTGGTCCTTTGAGAAAATGTATACTTCATCTAGTTCATTCAATGACTAATTTGTCATTTATAAGAGGGGAATTAAAGCATGCTCGACTAACGTAGGACGGACTCTAGTGCTGAGAGATAAATTAAAATAAAATGTATTTATAGTACGCTCAAATCAGTCAAAAGGGGTTAAAATACAATGAAATTAAGGTAGACTCAGAACTAGTCTATAAATTTCTGCATTCTTTCTAATGGCTTATTTCTTGCTGGTCCAATGAACTGAATTAATGACAAAAGATACAAGACAAGTAGACGGAATACTAGTCGTATATAGATAGTATTTTTGTATGCCTTGCCAGACACATGAAAATACATTGGACTCAAACCATTGCACCAGCTAGGTTCATACAGAGTAAGTATGCAAGCAGTTTATATATTATTCTTTGTTTTTGTTTTTTTCTTTTAAAGTATCATTTCAACTTTTGCCCGTCTAGAAAACAAATTGATCGCAAAAATGTTATTCGTGTATTGATACAAAATATACATAATGTATATATTTAATTATCTACGATAGATTTATGACGTATTTAATTTGATTATGTGATACAAACAGACCACATTATTACGTTTTTATAACGTTCATTGAACAAGGGTCAAGCTCACTAGAACTTAGAGGGCTAAGCCGAATGAACCAATAAATGTCCTCGTCTGTTTTCATTGTACAAGCTCACAACCCACCTTTTTAGTAGATGACATTCAATTGCGAGATATACTGATGGACCGCATCTTTTGGCGTATACCACAAAATATAGAAGATAAATATTATATCTACTGAGTAAATAGCACAGTAATACTCGTCTTCAGTGTGTTATCTGCTAAAATAAAAATCCGTCTACGCCCCCCCCCCCCCAAAAAAAAAAAAAAAGTTACGAAAATAATATTCTAAAACTTTTAGCCCCGATCACGATATACTTCTTGCGCCCAATTTCATAAATTATAAAATATAATAATTTCACTTAATTGCACGAGTATACAGAGTGTTCTTCTTTTTTATCGATTACAGATTTAAAAAAGAAGCCATGAAAACTACACAAATGTGGTTTGTGAAAGTGAGTTATATGGCCAGGCGGACATTAAGTTCTGAAGATAATGTAACGAAAAGATTACTAGTTACCGAAAATTTACTAATTATTTTATAATTAGACGTTTTAGGGTACATGTTTATATCGAAGAAATGAAGGCAATTAATGCTGAAGGCTAAAGCCCAGTTTTTTACAAATCCTGGATCGAACACGCAGTTCGAGTAACTCATTGCAACATTTTGTTCAGGAAATCTGTCGATACCGAAACCAAACGCGCGATGCCCGCCGGAAGGACACCCTCGTTTGACGCCGGACGGTCACGAGTTAATGACGAAATTTGCGTCACTATTTTGCGTCACAGCGCGTCGGAACGGATTGCACTCGATGCTTTGTGACCGGCGAATTAAAGCGATAAGCCACCTTAGAGGCAGCGAGAAGTTGCTTTGCTGACTGCGCAATATCACTCAAAAAAACGTGTTTTTTTATTTTTTTAACGAATTTAAAAACGTTGACCAGTATGTATTCACGACGCTAGCGAATCTTCTTTAGTGACACATTTATTAGCCCCTAAAAGTGACACTAAGGCGCGTCGGTATTGTCGGTATGAATAACTGGTTTATTCGCGCGGAATGTATACAATTCCAAAGGTGATTCGGACCTTTCATGATCATGGCAGAGTCGTAAATTGTACTGCTTAGGACGAGGGCGGCTCCTTGGCTGCGAGCTACCCTTTGCTTTGAGGATCTCGACGCACGGGCGCTATTGCCTGTCTTCAGTGTACCACAGAACGGTTATGCAGTAGCTTCCCCGGTGGGCTTCACTTATTCAGCCAAAGAAAAATTGGACATTGCCCTGGCATGCGCTGAGATGAGCGGCGATTCCCGACTCGCCACACGGCTGCACGCTGCGCGTTTCCCAGATCCTCGGGTTCCGTGGCATGCCCAGTTTGCGAGCGTCTTCACAAAGTTTCGGAGGACGGGTTATGGTACATCACAGAAGGCGCAGATAGGCCGTTGTCGCAAGTGAACATTATGACATTGACGTCCTTGCCTACATGAAAATCCACCCACACGCCAGCACCCGAGAGATTGCGGGTGAGTGCGTCAACAGAGTCATTTTCGTTTTGAATGTGCTACGGAAGCATAACCTGCGTCCGTACCATGTCTCTCTGCATTAAGACCTCACTTTGAAAAAAGGCTTGAGTTCTGCAACTTGATTCTAATTAAATCAAATGAGGACAAGGACTTTTTTAACAAAGTAATTTGGACCGATCAAGCAAAATTCTGCCGCGACGAAACTGTGAATCTTCACAATGCGCATTACTGGTTGGACCAGAACCCTCATTGTTTAGGAGAACACGACCATCAGGTACGCTGGTCTGTTAACGTCTGGTGCGGCATCCTCGGCAGCAAGATTTTGGGGCCTTACTTTCTGGAAGGCAATCCCACTGGCAGAAAGTGCACAGTGGGTGTCCTTAATGGATTCGTCGATGATTTTGCCTGCGACCTGCCACGGCAAGATCTGCGGTAGACGTGGTTTCAGCACGATGGAGCACCACCGCATTTTTCGTCTGGCGCCAGACGTTGGCTCGACAACAACTTTAAAGATCGGTGGATCGGACGAGCAGGACCAATGATTTGGCCTCCTAGATCGTCCGAATTTAACATCACTTGACTTTTTTTTTGGGGGTCACATAAAAGTTAAAGTCTACATGACCGTACCTCGGGACATTATGGACTTGAAGCAAAGAATCGTCGATGCTCGTGCAAGCATCGGTCTCGAAATGATACAGCGAGCTGTGACTTCAATGGAAAAGCACTTAATGGTTTGCATTGCCGCTAAAAGCAGAAACTTCCAGCATTTTTTTTTGCTACTTTGCCTTTTAGACAGGCGTTATTTATTTATTGTTGCTAAAGGCTAAGGTTTTATGACTGAAAAAATAAACCAGTCTTGCCCGTGGCACATTTTATTTCTGGATGTTTTTGGATAGCAGTGAACAGCCATCAGGCGTTGCCATAAGTGCTTAGAAATCTCACGGTTGTACCAAAGTAAAAAAAGGCAAATAGGACGACAGAGCCTAAAGCTAAAGCCGGGGTCACAATGCTCATACATCGTACAAAAGACAGTCTTCAAACACGAGTCACCGCACTATATGTGGTTCGAATGCCACGTGCCAAGTTTCCTCCTTGAACTCATTGCCATGCGGCATTCGAAGCACGGATCTCGTGGTGGCTCGCGTTCGAATCTGTGTGCAGATGGTCTTTTGTATGATGTATAATCAGTGCAACCCCGGCTTAACGTGATTTCAAACACGTATACATTTTCTTCAGGAATGATAGAATATTAAAAAAACACTGGGCGCATAATAGCATTTGTGATATTTTTACGATAACTGTTTGCTGCGACTGAGACCGGAATGTGATTAGAAACTTGTTCAGTAAGAACGGTTCTTGGGGTACTAATGTAACACGCCCTTGCAACCCGCAGTGGGCTACAAAAATCTAGACATGGTGTTTCAGCCATTAAATCTGGATGTTTGGGTGACGACGCGTTACTGGAGAGTCCTGCTCGCCATTGTTTCATCTTTTTTTTTGCTTCTTCTTTTTTACGGCATTTCTTTTTCTACCATGTTTCGTTTTCTTGGTTGTGGAGAGCCGTCCACTCCGTAGCAGTAGGTGAATGAGCGCGCCGAATGGCTATTCAGCCCTTCATTAGTCTCTCTAGGCGCATTTTTGTTTTTCTGCCGGATACTGCTGGTCGTTTTTTCATGCTGCAAGTCCTGTCGAAACATTCACTTTTTGTTGAGTAGATTATGTTCATGTTGTTTTACTGCAATAGCAGTTAATGGGACACTTCACGGGTTTCGCGCCGTCGACAGCGCTCCATATCGACGAGGACCATTTTCGGCACTCCGCCAAAAGACTACACAGTGACGTCACGCTGCTGACGTCACGCCACTCGACACGACTTTGACTTCACGTCGCGCATCACGTTCCCTGTTACCTGGCGTCAGCTGACACCATGACGTTACATTTTCATGTCAAGTCACGTTGCACGGCGACACAACGCTACTTAATGATGTCAGGTGACACCGTGAGTCACGTGATGTCATGACGTCACGTGACATTCAGACTCCACTTGACAAGACGTCGTCAAGTGACACCATGACGGCACCTATAAACATAAACATGAGACTGCTGATAATAGAAACAATAAAAACAAAGCGTCTTCGCTAATTATGCCAGAAAGGTTATCGGGTAAAAAAAACAATGAAGCTAGTGGGCGTTAAGCCGCCGAAACCACGGGCGTGATATTAGGGGAGTTACACAGCTGGAAACCTGAGTGCGCGATTTTGGAAGTTTTCTTCAGTGACCACAAGGCGGTGTTAGTTTGTGTCCCATAATTATTGCATAAGACGTTCAGGCAGCCACACCAACGACAGGGAACGGTTCACGCTTACAGATGCAGTTTCGTCGTTCCCTGGATTTCAAACTTGAGCGCGCCATTTTCGAAGTGTTCTTCAATTACCACGAGGCAGTCCTAGTTTGTGTCCAATAAAATTGTTTAACAGGTTCACGAAATGTTTTCTACTACACGATACACCAATACACCCTTATCGGTTCCAAAACGCTATGAAATTTTCGTCCGGTGTGTCACTCGGTTTAATATGAAACGCCTATGCGGACTCTATGGTGCGCGCTCGCACCTTTAGCGTTCATTCTGTCCATCTGCTCCGAATGACACCTTAGCGGCTCCGACGTCCCACCTCAGCTGTCGCAGTGCTTCACCTTATGGCTGGCGTAAGAGCCCTGACGTTTTTTTAAACCTGAGTCGCTCCACGATTATGACGCTTTTCAGTGATGATGCGCAGCAATGTAAAGCAACGTGTCGCGGCCGATATGGTGGCTTATCGCTTTAGTTCGCCAGCCACGGAACCCCGATTGCAATTAGCTCCGGCGCGCTCTGATGCAAAATAGTGACGCATATTTCGTCATTCACGCGTGACTCCCCGGCGTCAAACGAGGGTGGCCCTTCCGGCGGTCCGGAAGGGCCACCGGAAGGGCCACCCTCGTTTGATACTGAAACCAAACGGCGTGTTTGGTTTCAGTATCGACAGGTTTCCAGAACAAAATTTTACAATGAATAACTCGAATTGCGTGTTCGATCCAGGATTTCTAAAAGGTGGGCTAGCCTTCAGCATTGACTGCCTTCATTTCTTCAATATAAACATGAGCCCTAAAATGTATATTTTTATTTTTATTTATTTATTCAAAGAATACTGCGGCTCACATCTGTGAGCTATAGCAGGGGTGGTACATGTTGCCTTGGTGTGATATGCTTACGAGCAGTTTCTCGTGGCACAAGCGACTGCGTCAACAAAAATATCAAGTGACGGAAGGGTTACCATTTCGTTAGACAAAGAATTCCATTCGTGATTAGGGCATTTTGTTAATTAGTCGTCTTTAAGTTGCATTCTTTCTTGGACATAATATCCACCTGGATGTACAACTTTCTTGCTCAGACCGCATTTGTGTAGCTTCAGCAGATTTCTTTTTAATCTGTATTCGGTAAGGGGCACCCTGTATAGGTAGCTTCATTACTGGGCAATATTTTGAATGATTTGCTTGTCATACACACAAGAAGTCACTGAAATATTGCTGTGACTATTGTTTTTCTTAAACATTCAGGTTTCCCAAATAAACACAAAACGTTTCTTCATCTCCAGTTAGCAGTGTTTATTCTTCATAATAATCTCCTAAAAGCGAACATAGATGTGTTCCGACAAACGAAAACTCTTACAAAACCTTAGCACTCCCAATATCGTAGCGAACGGTATGTGTGTAGACATAGAAAGTATAGACACAACTTTAGAGCACATGAAAAGTTACAGCTTTAGTCAACCCAGAGAAGAATCAGAGTTTCCCTTTCAAAGTTCATGAGGGTTGGTAACCTTAAACACCGACCGACCTCCTCGGCAAGACTCGGCTTCAGATTGACTCTTGCGACGTTAGCAAACGGAGAAAGAAGCACAATTAATCGACTTGACGTTCTTGATGTACCCACCATCTGTGATAAGCTGAGAAGAACTAACTCCCAAATATGCTTAAAGTGCAAATCCTCATGTGATAACTATATTGAAAAACAATAAAGAAACTTGACGCCACGTGGTATTATGAAATCAAGTGTTACACCGCGACCTGAAGCTGTGACGTCAAATTTCCCGCTAAATTGAACGGGAAAATCGATATCAGTTGACGTCACGTCAGCCACGATGTCACGTGACATCATGACGCCTCGTCATGTTGCCACGTCTTGCGATCTCAAGTCCCGTGGTCTCATTTTTTACGCTAAGCAGTGGGGAAATTCACGTCCCGTGACGTCATAAAATCACGTGATTCCATGACGGCACGTGACATTTTGACGTCATGTGGTCAGACCAACACAATAAAGAAAAGGTCCCTGGAGGCTTCGCATATAAAGCTATCGGGCTATTGTTTTAACTCCAGCCACACATCCCCTTTCGTGACAGTGTTGAACAACAACCCTCTTTTGGAGTCCAAATGCTTGAGTGCGACATAGATACGCGATATGGCTATCCACGTGTCGGTTTATCTCGATACACGAACCGAGAAAGGTGTGTCCGTCAACCCTACAACGTTTTTGCCGTGTCGCTCTTGATTTATGGGATGTAACCAGTCTTGTACACGTTACTCAAAAAAGGTAATCGATTACAATTACTATTACTCTTGGCTAAAAAGTATTCGATTAGATTACTTGATTACTCGACGGCAAAAGTAATTGGACATTACTTAAAGAAGTAATCGTTACTTTTCCGATTACTTTATTGTGTGAAGACACATCTTTAGCGCTCATAACAATGAACTACTTCCAACCTATATTTCACATTTGCGCAAGTATTGAAGAAGAAGAACTGGCTCCCTCTTTGTGGTCGTTGCACCTTCACCATGCGGACACAAGCATTGAATTTGTTTGAAGACGTTTATTGATTTGTGCGTTCGCCAGTGCGTGTGTGTGTGTGGGGGGGGGGGGGGGAGCGGAGGGGGTTCTAGATCTTGTTAAGCTTGAGCAAGGGTTGTCGCTCAAAGTTTGCGTCGCTCATTTTATTATGCACATGTGGATGAGCTCGCATGTTATACAAAAGAGCAGCAGCTCCAGGATTTGAAACGGGTCATGTGTAGTATCCATTAGCGGAAGAGATCGCCCCGACGACTTCTCAACTCGAAACATTGCTTGTCACAAAGACCATGTAGGGGAAATGGGGAAATATTTCAACGGCCTTTGTTATATTTTGCATCCGCTTTAGGCATTCTTCGGTTCTGGTTCTCCTACGGGCTGCGAGTAGGTACCCTAAGCAGGATTTTTTATTTTTTATTTCTGTGTGTATGTGCGTGAGGGGGCTAGTTTGAAGTTTGAACGAAGGACTTACAAAGCTACATTCTGCTTCCTCAAACATCGCCCTGAATGGCCTTTGTCATGCACTGTGGCTTCCCTGGAACTTCCACTCCCAATCCCAGCTCGAAAAGAAAAAAAACGGAGATTCCACAGAAACTGTACATAGAAAGAGATATACCCGTTTCCTACAGCTCCGCAAAAATCTTTCTTTTTTTCCGTTCGAAAAAAAACAAAAACAAATTTTATTTTTGTCATTTTATAAAAAAAGGCGTGTCCCCGGGGGGGGGGGGGGGGGGGAGGGGTCCCGTGGAAAAATTGTAACGGTTACAAGTAATTTTTATTACTTCGAAAAGTAATCAGATTACTCTTGTGATTACTGCATAATAAAAGTAATCAACTGATTACAAAATTACACTAAAAAGTAATCGATTACAAGTAATTTGATTACTTGTAATGCGTACTGGTACAAGTCTGGATGTAACTGGCACACCTTTACGAAGGCGAAAGCCTTTTATGTATCATCGTTCAGTCGACCTTTAGAAAACACGTCGTCGAAACGAAAGGTACCAATGAAAAGGGCGTCAAAAGTGCGTCAGCAGAGAGCGCGCTGTCTTCGGAGGTTTACTATCACGTTTACATCGGCGCTTGTGCTTTCGCCTTCAAGTCGTCTTAGGGATAACATAAGATACCCTGTGAATTGTTTTATGTCCTGTCCCGTTATCTACAACGAGCTAGAAAGTATCAGCTCCCAAGTGTACCGCACTTCAAGCAAAATCTCATATTTAGGCATTAACTAGATTTTAAAAAAAGTCACGCCATAGATATGTTTTGTGACAGTGTTAAAAAATGAAAGCCGTTTACAACTCCCTGTAACACCGAATTAGAGCGCAGCTCTTGAGGAGGTGGGGAAGGCACGGGGGGGGGGATCACGTGACCTCGGGAAGGGGGGGGTCACGTGGCCTGGGGGAAACGTGACCTCGAGGGGTGGAGGGCGGAGGAAATTTTCCGCTAAATTTAGCGGGGAAACTTTTCCGTAAAATTTAGCGGGGAAATTTTTCTGCTAGATTTAGCGGGGAAATTTTTCCGCTAGATTTAGCGGGGAAAATTTTCCGCTAGATTGAGCGCGGAAAATTTTCCCGCTAGATTTGACGTGGAAATCTTTTCCGCTAGAATTAGCGGGGAAAGTTTTCCGCTAGATTTAGCGGGGAAAATTGTTCCTGCTAGATTTAGCGGGAAAAATTGTCCGCGAGATTTAGCGGGGAACTTTACCCATAATGCACCGCGCGGTTACGCCGAACGGTGACGGCGACGGCGACGCCGACGCCGCTCAAGCCGGAAACGGGCGCCGAAGAGCTGCGCTCTAAAACGACCTCCTTCAAGCCCGGAGGCTCGAGTACAACATAGATTCATCACATATCTAACCACATGTCTGTTTATCTCGCCAAACGAACCGACAGAGGCGTGTCAGTCACCCCTGCAACTTTTTTTTTTCTCATTGCGGACACGCGCTGAGAAACATCATCGCGTCTCGCGGAAGCAGACTCTCTCAGATATAGTTGCGGCTCGCCGTCTTCGCCGCCAACCCACGGAAGGTCGACCAAAAGCGTACAGCCTGAGCAAAACAAACTCCCGGAGCAACGCGGACAAAGGCGGCTCGCCGGGCTCCGCAAGCATCCAGTTGGCCGTGACCGCGATATCTAGCGGACCCGTACACGTACAACGCCTGCGCGCGGAGAGAGCCTCGCTTATACCTGTGATGTGTCGGCTCTCTCGTCGAACCCATTCAGTTGCCCGGGGTTGGCTCTGTCGATAAATTAAGCGCCACCGACGTTCACGTGTGCTCGAACTTATCGATACGCCGCACACACTGTAAAGCTTACTTGTTGTAAAGTTGGCAACGTTTTCCTAACGTTCATGAACGCGAAACCATTGTAATTCGAAAGCCGTTCACAGACCGGATCTCGCGTCAATGACAGTGCGCTGTAAGAGTATGGAGAAGCTGATTGCGCAAGGATTGTTACATATGGTATATTCCTGTTTTGATCCTTAATTCAGTATCTGGGGATAAAACGAGTATTACAACAGATCATAAGCATGAGAAAGCAAGGTTGGGACTATGTTCACACTGCGTCTCCTGGCTGCTTTGGCGTTTATCCTTTCATTCTTTTTTTCTTCTTAGCTTCCTGTTTTGTGGAACAAGATTTATATTTTCTTTTTGATAAAACGACCTTCCTTAACTTTTTCACGTCATCTATTTCTCTTTCTCTCTCTCTCTCTCTCTCTGTTTCTCACACACCCTCCCACACACTCACACACACAGTTTTTTCTGCCAAGGTGGCTTCGAAGAGAAGAGCTGGTCTGCTGTTCCCCAGCTAACGGATTAAAACTTAAGACGAATGTTCACGTCGTGCAGTTAAAATCTTTGTTTCGTGCTAAAGGTCTGCAAGCTGTCTAAGCTATTTACGAGCTCTGGACCGACTTGCACTCGATACCCTTTTGAATGAGCCGTAGACTGCTAAAAGTCGTATTATTCTACTTTGAGTACTGGGTGCCGCTAAAAAGCCGAAAAACACCCAAAGACAACAGGACGACCTGGACGTTCCACGGATTTTAGCTACTAGATGTCAACGACTATAATTAAAATCAATTAAAGGTTTAGAAGAAGAAAAAAAAACAAGATTCACGCACTTTCATTTTGTGTGTTTCTTTCCCCCTTCTCTACATTGCTTTCAATTTATCCTTAGCTTTGCCTAAAGCACAGACGGATTTAATTGGGGACTTCTCAGAATTAAATAGAAAGTCGGTATCTATCTCTTTATAGTGATTTATTTATTACCGTCTTCATCGGGTGACCCAAATATTTCGTCACTGCCACACCTCCACGCTATTTCGACAATCCGCGTCTTGCGCAACTCCTTCGAGAGCGCCCTCCCTGGGAACTTCTAAGTGACTCATCAAATATAACGTAATCAGCGGCCGCTTATACGACACAATGACAAAAAACCTCCGCACCTACGCTTCATCGACCTATAGAAACTCCCGTCCGTACAGTGGCGTATCAACTTGTTTTTGAGAGGGGGGGCAAACCTGCCCCCCCCCCCCCCCCCCAGGGGCCGGGGGGCGGTGCCCTTGGTATAACTTGGGCGCCGCCGGCCAGTGTTTTGCCCTGCCCAGTTGCGGCTGTTTCGGGGGGGGGGGGAACCCATGCCTTGCACCCCCCCCCCCCCCACACTCTGAGTACTGGGGGAGGGGGAGCTAGCGACTCCCTTGCCCCCCGGTTGGTACGCCCATGCGTCCGTAGACTCGGTCGGAGTTCCTCCACCTGAACTGAGGTCACGGACGCTACCATGACAGCTTCGAATCAAGCTGTCAAAAGGGCGTGCAACACAACTCATCATCGCACGCGGCGGCACTCAATGGCCCAATCCCTACCTCCGTATAGTACACACACACATCACTACGACTCTTCCAAACGTAGTCGAGTCGATTGAATACTCCGGCCTTCGGGAGTCCAAGGACTCGTGGGAGCATGCCAGGAGCCACGGGCGACAGGTTGTAAACCATCGGGTCGCGGAGGTTTCCAAGATGATGACGTCTTACGTCTCGCCACCTTCCAACGTAACGCGCGCACGCGTATTACGCTACGTATGCTGCTCCCACGTCGACTTCGTTTTGTCTCTTAATTTCTTCCGAGTTTAAAAAGGCGCGGTCGCTGCTACATGATCAACCCACGCTCTGTCGTCACCGGCCATGTGCTTCGAGGAGTCATCTTCCTCCCTAGGGTTGCGAGAGTTTAGCCAGACCGGGCGTCTCGCGCAGTTTGCTGTTTTTATCTGCCGTCAGCTCGGCTTCCTTGTGGTGGAACGCTAAAGGCGCGATGACTGTAACCTGACCTTCTCTGTCGGATCGAGGTTTGTGTGTCTAAAAATTAAATTTAACTAAAAAAAATATACAGACGCGGCACAAGTTGCTTTACTTAACCGATTTCCTGAAGGCTCTGGTATATTCCAACGTTTAGCGCAGCGAACGTGGCGTAGCGCAGAACGGGGGCCTTTCATTGGCAGGCGAGCAGGAACTCGATATCTGCGACCGATTGGTATCTGTGTGTGCTGCGCTACACCACGTTTGCTACGCTCGACGTCGGAGTACAACAAAGCCTTTACTCATCCACCTGACCGCGTCCTGGAAACGACCATCATCGTCGAAGCGAAAGCTCTCTTAACAGTCCGGGAGCTCTCATGAAGACATTTGGGCATGGGGCCCCCATTACTCTATAGTTTTGCAGGGATGAGTCGGCGTGGAATGTTTGCTTTTGCTTCGTTCTAGAACCACTGCCCACGAAATTCTCACTGGCACCAATATTGTTAAATTTCAGGAGTTGACGCCCGGCTGACTATACAGTCATGTTTCGTTTATATAGGAGCCCGTTAATATGGGTATACCCCGCTATATGCACACCATTATCAGGGGCACAATGTGAAAATACACGCATTTTGTCTCTTTATTATGGACAACTCACATTATGCACGAATTTCTGGGGGGAACGGAGGTGTCCATATTAACGAGGCATCACTGTCTTTCTATGAATTGCCAAGGGCGCACCTTTCGGAGATGCTGACAATAAAAAGTTTTGGATGAACTACACAATAAAAGCAATCCCAGTAGAACGAAGTCTTTATCAGCATTCGTCCATACGCCGACATACCCGAAGAAGGGATCGCATATGGTAACTGCCGTGCTTCATTTTTACAAAGGGGATACTAGTCTGCACTCTCAAAAAATCCGTTCGTGAAAGGCTTCGATGCTCCAAGAACACTTTCCGCTCGTGAAGAACGGTTTCGCCTCGAGCACCATCGCCCTCTGGCGCACTAGAAAGGCAACTGGGCGATGAAGAAGTCTTTCGCATCAAAAAAGGAGCTTAAAAGCACCTCTTGTAAGTTTTTCGAAAGAAAGCTTTCAGGGGTGGTCAAAAGAACGTTTTAGGGTGCAAAATATGGACAAGCCGAAGAACCCCTAAAATTCTTTTACGACAAGACTTTTTTTTTTTTTTTTAGTTTCAGCCGTTGTTGTTTTTCAATGACCTAAGATTGCTTCAGCGAATTATTTAGCCTTAAGTATGTCGAGTAACCCACTCTACGCTCTCTAGAAGAAAATTTTAAAAAAAGATTCGAGGAGACCATATAACAGGCGTGGACAGATGGACAAATTCAGGTCATAAACAGGAACAAATTCAAGTGAAGAACCGCAAAAAAGAGAAAAAAAAGGCCGTGGCACTTTTTTAGAAGTTTTTTACTTACCAATATTGATTATATTCCCTGGAGAAGGGGAACAAGTGGGACAAAGGACAGGCAGAAATCTCCAAACACAACTATAGGTGACTGTCGCGTGACTGAAAAAATCCGCCTGCCCTTTGTCCTCGATTATTCAATTTCTCCAGGGCTTATTATTGTTATTCTTGTCCAGATCGCTTGCACCATCGCATTAAATACATTATCATCATATCTTTTTTACTTCTCAGTTTGTTGCCGCAGCGAATTCCACTCATAACGCGACTGCTCAGTATGTTTTTGTACTGTAAGTCCCGACCCCATTTGTAGAACTGTCCGATGTGTGTATGACAGAACAAAACCGACAAAATGCAAGCTGTTTTTTTTTCTATGTGTTTGAAGTTTTTATTTTTTCCTGGGAGATGGCGGGCGGGGGGGGTATGGGGGTTTCCAGTCGCACTTGGGCCCCCAAAGAGCCGTGTGAGGCTTGCGAGCTGCGGTTCGGTCATCCCTGCCAAATAGGGAATCAAATATCTCATACCTAATCTGCACAGCGCCCTGATATTGACACGCAACTTCGCGTTCCAGTTGTCATCTGTTTTGTTTTGTTTTTATTGACGTCCTGTAGTCGTTCGCCTGAGATAATCGGATATTCAATTCCTCGACTGGCAAGCGCCAATCATCCCGAATCTTTGCACCTATGCATACTATTTTTGCACCGCTTACGAACAAAAACGACACCGTGGAAGCTTTCACGAAAAACTTCATGACCCAAATGTGTCTTCTGCTGCTATAATCCTGCTATCACTACAGAATACAATTTGTACCCGCTCACGAGAACAGAATCAGCTTTTAAGAGACCCTAGCAGCCACAGCACAACTACACCTTGCTTACAGAAACGTTAATGCAGGGTTTGCTATAGATACGTTGAAGCGTAAAACATATGTCCGTTCACGAAATATATTTGGTATAGTATACCAGCCATGTTCCTTGTTTCTCGCTCTAGTAAGACGAGGCACTTAGAAAACACCGGTAATTCAAATCACGTGTTCGATGTCACTTGTTAATAGAAGCCAGATTTTAAGCCGTCATTTCACCTGCAATGCTAGTCGGGGGCCGAACATCTAGGCTAATCTTCACACCGTTGAATCAATTTGACATGCGTATCTCTAACTTCTCTTTTCTAAATATACGACTTGTTTGAATGTTCAGTTGCATTAGAAGCTGACGCAGCTCACAAATTTTGTAATAGTGTACCCAAAATCTTAGTTTACGAATACGCTGTTTGTTCGCGTATGCAAAGATTTTTAGGTACGCTATTCTCAAACTCGCAATTACCCGAGAATGCATTATATATATTTAAAAAAACACCCAGGAAAACAAGGTTACTCAACTCGCGAAACCACCTTTCCAGAGCGAAAGAAGTATGTTTGACGTCATGTTGTTCACGACTCCGATGTTGGCGACGTGCCAAGTCCCACCGCCGTACTGTCGAACTCCAACCGGTTGATAAGCCGCATCTGTACCAAAGCCGCTGAAGTGTTTTTCTTTTTCTTTTTCTTGACGAGCAGTGTTTGCGTTATATCAGAAGACGCGTCATAATACTGTAACTTCCTTTGGAGCCGGAGAGATCTGGACTGGAACCGTCGCTGTCAACACCGATTGCGTCACATCGATGCCTGGTTTGGGAGAAGAGGTGATTACTATAAGGGGTTTGATGAATGAATGCGCCAACGTGGGTTACGTAAAAACTGCGTGTTTTTCTGGAACGAGAAAAGGGGGATCGGTGGCCGGACGGTGTTCACGCACCGCGGCTTGGCGCACTTGGAGCGAAACTCAGGGCCCCTGGGTTCAATCCCCACCCCTGCCCATTTCGATCTGGATGAGAACCGTCTTGTGGTCATGTATCACTACTGCGTGAGTGATGCACGTTGAAGACCGCAGGCTAGCAGTGGTACAGTACTGGCGACGTTTTTCGTCTATACAGCTTAGACACCACGCGCCCACTGGAACTGACCTCCGGCTCTCTAAACACAACACATTTCGACTTCTTCTTTTCGCAACAATTACTGTCAACCCCTTTTTCACATCAGTTTGCGTCGTGACCACAACTTCAAAGTAAATGCTCTATTCGCGAGAACTAATAAATTTCAATATTCCCACTTTATTTGGGTATTATTGACTAGAATTTCCTTATTGAAGTAATCGTACTCGAAACTAATCAGGATTGATTCATTGATCTTTGCAAGGCACACCTCGCAAGTGTTTCGTTAGTCATAAATGTGGCTTCAATATCCCTTACATTTATTACTCACTTATCTTGTATTACCTGTAAATATGTATCTTGTTAGTAATTAACCGAAATGTAATTCGGGAACCTTCAATGTTATTTTTTTACTAGATTTCTCCCCCCCCCCTCCTCATAATGCACTTTATGAAAATATCTTTGAAGATTATTAATCTAGACTAAACTGTACTGATCTAAATTGACAAATTACTTCATGAATCAGGATAGGTGTGGATTATTCCGACCTCGTACGTGTTAGGGGCGTCGAAAACCCGCTGAAACTGGAACCCCTCAGGCGGCGAGAGTGGTGCCTGCGTCGGCGCGGTATGTGTTTCCGCCCACTGTGGGTGACAGTGTGGAACCGAAGCTGAATGGAGTTGCTCGGGTCGGGGAAGCCACGAGGCCCATTCAGGCGTGGGGACACGGCTACTGAAGTACGCTGTTCAGAGAATTCCGTGAAGGAAATCGCCCTTCCCGTTCGTTCCTGCGTATCTCCTAAAGAGAGCGAGAGAGGAGAGAGAGAGAGAGTGTGTGTGTGTGCGTGCGTGTATGTGTGTGTATGTTTCTGCGTGCGTGCGTGCGTGTGTGTGTGTGTGCGTGTGTGTGTGTGTGTGTGATTTCGTTGACATCTAAAACACGGTAATCTTGACTTTGTTGTTGATTTTGCAAGGAATCGAATGTTGTTCTCGCTAGTGGCAAGGTAAAGCAGACACTGAACGGACTGCGTATATTCATAACGAACGTGGAACGTTTAGATAAACAAACTATTTAAGGTAATGAAAAAGACTAAATTGAACAAAAATGTTAATTTTAAACCTCAATGTAACGAAGTCGGTAAAATTCGGAATTTACTTCGTTACATTGAAATTTCGCTACATAGAAATTCGGAGAAAACGTTAAAGAAAGTTTCCACAAATGTTTCTCGGGTGCACAAAACTCACCGAGGACACCTTTATTTCGGTTGAAAGTAGTTCGTCGTCTTTTTCTGGGCCACTCTTGACATTATTATTCGCATCACACTACATTAGCATAGCCAGATGGCCTGCATCGCGTCTTCGTCTTGCTGTGTGCTCGTGGACCGCCTCAAGACATCGATCACGTCCACCACTTCACGGTTACTGGGCACATCGCAGGTGTCTTGCTCATCAGGCTCGCTGTTGCCACGAACATAGCTAGCTATCGCCTCGTCGGTCACCTCCTCCGTCGCAATGACAGCAGAGTCGACGTATAGAAATTGTCGTCGAGGTCGACGTTGTCAGGGACGGCTCCATCGCCTTGAAGGCTCCATCACCCAGGACAACGAGAAACGCACGCTTTTAGTTAGGCCTCGAAACGAACTCCGCAGCGCAAATGAAGCCGACGGACGAAACGGCGGCGGCTCTAGTGTCCTCTAGTGGCCGTTCTGTACGCCACACTCGCCAGACTCGGCCTGCTTCACCCTTTGCGCTTTATCGGTGGCCCGTTTCAGCACGTGTGCTTTTCAAAATCTCCTTTGGGACCCAAAAGTTTGTGCCGAATTGTCCATGAAACTTCGTTACATCGAAATTTCGGCAAACGGGACTTCGTTACATAGGGGTAAAAAATACATGGCGTGCATACACTTGCGCTTAGAAAAAGGTATGCACTTCGTTACATCGAGGGTTTCGTTACATAGAAGTTCGTTACATAGAGGTTTGACTTATACAACGAGCTCATAAAAAAAAAACTACTTTCACTTTTTTGTGCAGGTTTCCTCACACGTTGTCAGACACTTTGGCAAACCCAAACGAAAACTCAGCAGCGCAAGAAATAAACATTACAGTGCAATCCACTTATAACGATATCACATAGGATGACGTATTGCTTATAACAATCAGTTTCTAGAGTTTCTAGACTATAGAAATGCTCAGTTTCTAGTTCAGATACAACGAAAATCAGTTATAACGATTGACTCTTCGGGTTTTCTCAGTAGCGTTTTAACAAGGATTGCACCGTATATGCACATAATTTAAAGTCGTTTTTAGCTTACATCCGTCCATTTATGGCTCAGACTGAACTCTACGTTCAAAAGGCCTGAAGAAAATATTAATATTAAACAAATATAAGAAACATGCGCCTCATAAAAAAAAAGAAAAATCTTGATCTATTTTTTTGCATTTTAACATTTTTTGTTACACGCATTTTTCTAATGTAATTTTTGTATTTTTTCTCCGGAATGGATGTTCCTACACAAGGCGTGCAGTGCTGCTACATAAGAAGGGTCATTCTTTGGCAGTGGATCATCCTTGAGTAAGGGTCAAAAATAAAAATTTGGGAGTTTTACGTGCCAAACCACTTGAGTAAGGGTCACTGGAAGTAGAACAAGCATCAATCGAATCACAACTCTCAAAAGTACTCAAATAAACAAAAAAGGCCCCTGTCAATGGCCACTCACTGCCCTGGATACAGCACAGGCATTCTTGATGACGTCTCGTTCACGCCACCAGCTTCTTCATAAAGCACCTAACGAATTATGCCTTCAAAACTTGAGTACCCTAGTTCCACAAACCACCATGAACGGGACATGTCGATCAAGTCCGTCGTCATGGGATTCGACGCTTAAGACGCATAAACCGTTGCAAGAGCCAAACTTTCCAATTTTGGGAAACGCAAGCTTAATCCTACTCACAACGTCAAGTCTACACTATCAAAACTCGAAGTAAAAAAATAAATAATTAATTAACGATCAACGGACGTTCTTCCCGCGGCGCTATCAACCCTCTCCATTTTTTTCTCCAGGAGCGGCAAGGTCGTCCGACAGACCGTAAACACGTTGCCCCGTGGCGGGCACCCAAAAGGAGGGCCCGTTTAAAAATAGCAAGGCCACGACACAACCTCATCTGGAGCGCCCACGTAACGACGGCATTATCGTGCGCGGCCATTAGTTCATACGTCACGAAGCAGTCGCGCATCTTTACGACTCCGTGCCGCATTCCATACAAGAGGTCGCTGTCGTCGATGTCAAGAAGGAGGAACATCTTTGTTTATCCTAAACGCGGAGACCTAGAAAGATCGTCGCGCGCGACGCCGTCCCTGATAAGTGCGACAATGTTCCAACGGGAACGGAGAGTCTCTGATGATGGCTTCAGCAGGAAGAAAGATCTTGCCCTTTTCTCTCAAAGCTTTCCCCTTCTATATATGTGAATGAATGGAAGATTCAATGTGGTCACTTTAGGATCCGAAAGTGCGTGGCGTTATTGGATCATTTGAAGAGTATTTTAGTGCACTTTGCGCAGTGATTGTGGTTTGTAGCAGCTGTGTATCTGGATTTGATACGACAACCAATATCGCATCCAATGTCGTGTTACACCCAATGTCTTGAGTTCTTTTATATTATTTTTATCGAGTAATACAGATCAACTGAAACAGTTATCAAATCGCGGCACACCATCAATAAGCTATGACAAAGTTTAAAACATCCCCACTTTAAACTTGTTGGTTCTTTAGCACGTGACTTTCTTTTATCGCAAAGTAGACACGGTAGTCTGGTTTTATTTTTATTTCAATGTAGAGACAGTTGTCGGTTTTTCGTTAAGATATCTTTCATTAACTTGCTTCATAGTCGAATGTTATCGGTAAAAAAATAAAAATATAAAATTGGAAAAAGAGTTTTCAACAAAATTCAGTTTGTACCATCCCTGTAATGAAGCAAAAACGAAATTCACGAGCTGTGGAAGTCTGGGGCAAGTAAGTATGATCATTTTCCCGATGGACTAATGCAAACTACTGATGAAAAAGAAATGCGGCATTGACCTTTGTCTCCGAAGGTGCATTCGAGAGAAGCGGGACCTGTCTGGCTTGTGGCACCTCCCGTTATTTGAAGTTTGAAGTTTGAACTTTATTTTGATTTCTCACGGGCCAAGCCCGGTAGGCGGTGGAAACAAAAGGCATTTCTGCCAGACTGGGCCTCTAGCCCCCCCCCCCCCCCCCCCCCCCCCCAGTTCATAATAGCACAACTTGCATTAGTTACCATATATACGTAAAGAAAATGAACAACACACATATATCTACGTAGCAGCAGACATGAACACGTTTTACACAATATCGCTGAAAATATCTTACCAGTCTGTCCTCAGATGAGGACAGGTTGGTAAAAATCGACTGTACAGTCGTCTCGGCGAACTGTGTGTTTGCATGCATTGCAATGCCGTATATTTGCAATTCTTGTGTATCTACGATGCAATATCCGGTAGCGAAAGCAGCGGAAGAAGGGAAGGCAGGGATGATATTAAATAATCTATGGAGAGTCTCGCGATGGTGAGCATGTCAGACTAGCACTATTCCATAGTAGGATGTTGCACCTTGTGGTCGGTTTGCCTTGCTGCATACCCGACCCGGAGGAATAACACGGAGCCAACGGTTTCAACAACAAGAAACTACATTTAATGGGACATGGACAGGACGATTAACATTGTTACCAACGGCGGCTGAGTCCAGTCAGCGACTCTCCGTGCGCCGCCTCTGATCTGCCTTATCAAGGCGGCGCATCCGATGTGCGCGTGGCTGGCGTGACGTCGCCGCCACGCGGGAAAAGTACGGCACCCTTGCCTCGCAGTCGGGCAACTGGGGTGCGGAGCCGCCAGGGTGCCCACACTTCCCCCCCTCAAGTTTCGTCCGGCATGTCGAAGACGGAGGCGTTGTTGTGGGCGTCAGGGGGTGGATGGCGCTGCTGGGCGGACTGACGTTGCGAGTCCGGCCGGCGCCTGCTGGACGAGTGCGATGTCCCGTTGGCGGTCGCGCTCGCCACGTTGGTGGACGCGTTCGGCGTCCGCTCTCTCGCCCGCTCTTTGGTCACATGCTGCTCTTTCTGCAGCGGCTCGATCAGCTCCAGCTTGTCGCTTGAGCTCCTTGCTCTGGATCAGGGCTCGGCTGGCCAGCTGCCGCTCCGTCCTGTAGAGGGTGGCCGCGGTCCATGGTTCCTTGGGCCGCCTCTGGCGCGCCGATGTCCTTGGTGGCCCGGTCCACCATGAGACCGGCTGCCGTGTTGTTCCGATGGCGGGTGTGGTGAAGACGTTGACCACGAGCCATCCTCGTAGAAAAACAAGAAAGCAGACGACATGGGGCTCAGTTGAGGGTTGAGCCTGACGCTATCTTCGTACCCCTTCCAGAAAGTTGAAAATAACGAATCTGAGGTGGGCACACAATCTTCTCCCCCTCTCTTGAAAAGGGAGCAGATCCGTGGAAGTAGAAAACTACCCCCAAAATGCGAGAGAGGAGAAGCCGAAGAGAAAAAAAAAGGTTCCTCTCTCTTTCGTGTCACCGACGTCGCAGGTTATACCGCCGCCTTGGTGGAGACAAGGGGGTATCCGGAACGGGACTGCCGTGAGTGTCGTTCCGGTCCTGCAAGGAATCCTCATCTTCTGCTTGAAAAAATCGTTTAAGGTCGGTGACATGAACAGGTCCGGTTTCCTCACTAGACTCACAGTGAACTAGCTTGTACGTGAGTGGTGAGCACTTTTCACGCACGCTAAACGGACCTTCCCACCTGTTAGCGAGGGAGGCTGCGAAGCCTCGAGCGGCGTCACTCAGTGGGTGAGTACGCCGGAGCACAAAATCTCCCACCTCGAACTGCAAGTCACGTCGCCCCTGGTTGTATTGTTCTGCCTGCTGCATTCGGGCGACGTCGAGATTCTCTCGTGCTTCTCGAAGGTTATCGGAGAAGCGCTTTCGCAGGTCCTCTGCGAACTTCACGTAGGGGCGAAGCCTTCCCCCAGACTCTGTAGAAAGGAGACTGTTAAAAAGGGGAACGCGAGCTCCTTGCCGAAATTCAATTGGGCAGGAGTGAGACCCGTTGACCGATTAGTGGTCGTACGGGTTGCGAACGCCAGCTCGGGCAGTTTCGCGTCCCAGTCCTTGTGGCGCTCGGTGTAGGCCACTAGCATCATCTTAAGGTTCCGGTTTACCCTTTCCGTGATGTTTGCTTGTGGGTGGTACGGGGAAGTTCTTTTGTGCTTAATTCCCAGCACCGCGCAAGCGTCCACGAACACCTTACTCGTTAGATAGGAGGCATTATCGCTTACAAGCTGTGCAGGAAAGCCAAACCTAGCGAATGTTTCAAGTAGACACTCCCAGATTTTTTGCGAATCTAGCTTCCGCAAAGGAAACAACTCAACCCACTTCGTGAAGTGGTCGGTTACCACGAACAAGTACTGATTGCCGCGGGTACTACGTGGGAAGGGACCCATGACGTCACAGCAACAAATCTGCCAAGGGCTCTGGCTCACGATTGGTTGCATGAGACCGGGGGCTGACCACCACGTGGTTTTGCCTTCTGGCACACCGAGCAGCTACGAGCGTATCGGAGCACATCCTGCCTCATGCCTGGCCAGGTAGCAATTTGGGATAACTTTTCATAAGTTTTGCTCCCACTGCTGTGTCCTGCCAAGGCAGAGTCATGCATGTATCGGATGAAAAGCTTACGTAGCTTGCGGGGTATCACGGTCCGGAACGCCGAGCCATCCGGATCGTCGTCGGCCTGGGGGATGTAGCGCAGCAGGAGGCCGTCGTCGCTCATCAAGTAGGAGTCGAACTCCTCGTCACTTGGGCGGTCGACTGGACCTCTTGCTGCCAGCGTGACGTCGCCAGGGAAAGTCTACCAAGGTTTGGGGTAAAATAGTAGTGCGAATTTCTCCCACAGAGCTCCTGCTCACCACGATTGGTTGTTTCCATCCTATTCGAAATTCGATTTGCTAAAGTGGAAAGGGTGGAGGACTTCATGGAAGGCTTGTCCTGCTATTCTTAATATGCAAGATACTGAATAAGAATAGCAGCAGGAAAAGACAAAAGTTGAATCAAAGCATTTGTTCGAAAATGTGCCAGTTGGGCCTTAAAACGATGTTTATAGTTTCGCCAAATACTGCTGAAAATAAATATTTGGCGTTCGTAACCTACGAAGCAAACATTGTTTGCTGGCCAGCGCTAGCATCTGATAAAAAAGAATAATAATAAAAGCGAGCAGTGTTTACCCCGTCGACTCCGCAATCAGTACCTTTAGAAGCGGCCACGTGATCTTAAGCCGATTATGCGCTGCCATGTGTCAATTATAATTTATAGCTCACCTCTGGGGGTCGGTAATGTTCAGGGCACGTGCTGTGTTTCTGGGCACATTGTTAGGTTCGCCTACTTCCGTTAACGGAGCGATTGGACACGAACCCAAACTTTGAATGTTCGCCAAGGTACCGATAGTCACCGAGCCCAGGGTCAGCGCTCAAGCAATGCTAGCATCCAGTCCATGAGCAGCAGTCGACTATCACCATCGTGAAGGTGATCCCGGCGACTATGTCAACGATTTTCATCTCCATCACCACGTCCGCAACACTTCGCGAAAAAGGGATTGAATCCAATAGTCCCTCCATCCTTAAAATTACACCGCAACAAACGAACTTCGGGCGGCTCAGTGACGTTGCGTGTGACCATACCTGTGTTATACTTATGTCAGTATATGATCACACCCACTGTCATTTTACAGCTTCCCTGTAATCTTCAAACAAAACTCTGCACAAAACCAAACATGAAATTAAGATTTATCTCCCTGGGTAAATAACAGGGACATTTTCAGCTAATCGTTTTTTAACAGCCAAGCTCAAATCCTTGATTTAGTGGCATTTTATTTTGTTCCATAGCTAAACCCGCAACTCATTTTTATTAGATGAAAATTATTCACGGGTGAACTAAATTTTATCCTAAACAACTAATCGGGCGGGAATATAATGAGCATGTGCGATCCGCGACACTGTTAGCGCGAACGAGCCATAGTCGCTTTTTTCTGTTTTCTTTCAGTACTTTTAAAACTTTCATAAAAACTAGTATAATGGATGAAATTGTTAAGTTTGGGTACTAACCTAAGCGGTAAATTTCAATGCCCGTCATTAGCCTTTCGAAGTGGCAAAAAAGCGCCGAAGTTTTGTTCGAGCTAACAGTGTCGCGAAGAGTATAGAGGCTTTCCTCTCCGTCAACCATTGATCCGCTAGCTTCCGGTGAAAATTACAGCAATAAGAACAGTGAGTCGTTGCATTTATACTTGCCCTGTCATATCGATTAGATTCCTCGTAGTTACGATCAGTTTCTCGTTGTCCTTCAGTTACGGGTACCTGTCGACGTTGTTGACTTTTCACGAAGTCGCGAATATGGCATTCGAAATAACTAATGAAGAAAGGAAGAGAGAGAGAGAGAGAGGAAAACAAATAAAAGGTGGAAAGAAAAAAGGTAGAGACGCAATTAGCGAAAAGGACAATTGTAATTCTAAACAGTTGGCGTTTCTTATTTGCCATAACGAAAGCCAAACCCACTCTTCGAGGAAAGTTGAGTAACACCAAGAGTTCTGCTAATTCGTTCCCCAGAGTCGCTATGAAAATGAGTCTGTCAGTTTGTTGGCAATCCATCTTTTTCGCCATCCGATCTAGAGGATGTGGAGGTGCGTGCGAGTAGCGACGTTTCGTTTATTGTTAAATATTGGTGACAAACTTCTTTTCTTTTTTGTAATTTTTGGTCACAATTATTGTATGCGTAAGAAATTGACTTTGCGTGGCGTAAAGCTTTGTGACTGTCTACCAACCACACTCGGTAATTTTCTCCGCATATTTTATTATGTGTTATCATTGAATCACTTTCAGTTCTTTAACTAATGAAACAGGGTTCATAAGCAAGAGTGTACAGCCGCGGACAATGTAGGCTCAATCGACCAAGCGACGACTGAAAGATCCGGTGGTGCTGCCTCGACTCTCACGTCTTCATATCTCTCCTTGCAAGTTCAACTTTTCGTATCAAGGCAGCACTACCGCTACATTTCGCTTGTCGCTACGATCGTTTCAGCTTAGTTTATCCAAAACTGTACTTGTTACCATATAATGAACTGAGGGATAATAAAACATTTTGTTTTCAGCCCGAATATGCGAATTGCTTAACGTGTTGAGCATTAAGTAACGCGCAAACCAAAACCATTCAGGAAGCCGGAAGACTGTACGCTCTTCAATCCAAATATCGGGGTGAAAGAAATCGTGGGACGTTCTTCGCACGTCGCTAGCTTGCATTTCTTTTGGGAAACATTGGAAATAGTACAGCAACTAAAAGAGAACAAAAAAGAAAAACAGGGAAATCTCTCACATGTATTTTTTTTATATTTTCGGAGCTTCAAGGACGCAGCTAATCAGATGCAATACGCTTTTCCATGATTGATTGCTCGGCATCTTTACCTTTCAGAGAAATATTTACGCAGGAACAAAATAATCTTTTCAAGAAACTAAATGATGTTTCCTTTCATATGGGTAACTGACAAAGCACCTCCGGCTGCGCAAAGCAAACCACACAAAAAAAGAACAAAGCTAACAGTGAAAGACCAGACAAACTAATCATTTACGACAGAGGTTGCATGGTGTCCGGGTGTCTTCCAAGTAACAAGTACAACACTTCCGAGCCCGCTGACAACGCAGATGAAACCGGAGAGATACTTTCGCGGAAACGCTTGCCTCTTCCGCCTCACCGGTACTGGAATGAAAACCAACAAAATATAGACAAGTATTTTAAAACATCAAGGCCGTACGTAGAACCGGAGGCCGTAATCTTATAAGCAGAAGAAACAACGCCACGGTGTTTCGATGTGATTTGCCCCATAGGAGCGTTCACCGAGCCCAAAATTGTTATTTCTCCTTCAACACATTCAACTTCAAAACAAAACAAACATCTTCTTGCTTTTTTTTTTTTTTTAGTAAAAGTGACATTAATGTTTTAGAACGTCTTGACAATTTGATTATTCGATGTCCTAACGGTGCTCTTATCAAGGAAAACAATTTGTTTCAGATAGGAAAACGGCACATGTGATTATACGTGCTTTCGCATGTGTTTGGCACGCGCCCTCTTAAAAATATTTTAATTGGACCTAAGTACAGATTTCTAAACGATACTAGTACGTTATGTCCGCTACCACTGCATGAGTTGGTATGTTTGGCGCTAGCTCTACCATCTTGTCAATTGGGTTGTGTGTAATGTTATACAGCCTATGTTGGTCTGCCTCAACGGGCGACGAGTCTCCCAGCTGTAGATGAGAAATTTAGCCAGTGGCAGTACACCCGCTGGCCTGGGGTCTTAACGTGCATCACGCAGTAGTAATACACGACCGCACGCCGGTACGATGCTCATCCAGATCGAAACGGGCAGGTATGGAGATTGAAGCAAACAGTTTGCGTATTACGGGCTATGATTTTTCGCAGCCAAGGTGTGAATAGAAAGAAAAATACATATACATATCACCACGCCCCTGCCCGTTCTCGATATGGATGAGTATCGTACCGGCGTGTGGTCGTGTGTCACTACTGCGTGATGCACGTTAAAGACCCCAGGCTGGCGCGTTGTACTGCACTGGCTAAATTTCTCATCTACAGCTGGGGAGACTCGTCGCCCTGTTGAGGTAGACCAAGTTCTAGGCTGTATAAACATACACACAACCTAATTTTTATTTGGAAAAAATTATAAGCCATTTTGTGTGTTTGCAGCTCCACAGCTGCGGGCTGCAGTCTTCGCAAGTCAACACGGGCGTTTCGTCGCTGCGATAAAATGAGCAAAGCGTGCATGTACACGAGCAAACCTTGAAAATTATCCGTCTAATGCCTGACCGCCTACAACATTCCGTTCACACTTAACTCTGGATCACAAATTTGCAACGGCTGCGTTCACAAGGCCAAAACGACAGAAGCGGCCAAAACACTGGAACAGCCGTGATTCGTCTATCGCTTCGTGAAGCCACGCCTTGCATCGCTTGCAACGCTGTGTACGGCGAACACTTCTCCCGGTGACTTCGTCGATGCAGTCATGTCGGTTGCTGCGAATGTAACTGACTACAAATGCGTGAACCAGCCTTTGTTGAGACTGCAGCCAATGCCACAAGCACGAGAGCTCGAGGTCGGTGCTTTGTAGCGTTCTTCCACAGAACGAGCACTGGCGCTAAAATGCCCGTTTCCAAGCCAGGAGCGCGGGATATAGCTCACGCTTGTAGCTTTGGCTGCAGTCTCAGCTTAAAGGCCGACGTACGCTTCGCGCTTTCCACTTTCGCCCGCCCTCCTCCTCTCCTATATACTCTTTACTTTTAGCTCTTCCCAACTTGGCTCCCCTCGCAGCTAGGAGAGGGAGCGCTAAGAGGATTATCTTTCCTGCTGAAAACCGAAGTTCTCAGTCGGCCTTTAAGGGTGAACTGAGTATATACTTCATTCACCCTTAAGCTGAGAATGCAGTCAAGCTACAAGCTCGAGTTAACCTGTGCACCTAGCTTTCAGACGTGCATTTCTAGCGCGAGTGCTCGATTTGTGGATTGACTTTTCAAAGCAGCGACCTCGTGCTGTCGTCGCTTGTTGCATTGGCTGCAGTTTCAGCTTAAGAGTGAATGGAGTAGAGAGCGACAAACAGAAGCAACCGATACCGTCGAACCTCAAACATGTGCAGCATGCACGCGAACGTAACTTTGGGAGGCTTGCAGTCGCACGTGCCTATTTCACGAGCACCGAGATAATGCGAGCTCTGCTAAAGGTATACCCTCGCGTGCATGCTGGACGCGTTTGAGGCCAACGTCGGTTGTTTCTGTTTGTCGCTCTAGTGGGACTCGGGTGTAAAAGCCTCTAGCGGAATACGTACTTTATAGTTCCCTATGCATAGAAGTCACTTGTTGTCAGGTTGTATAAGAATTTTGTCAGCTAAAAATCCAGCTCCTATCAGTGGCCGACTTTGACGGAAACGCAGGATTGTGATAGCGCACCATTGGGACTCTCTCTGCCGTCTCGAACGCACCCGGTCCAAGGGAATAACAACATAGAAAGCAACACAGAAAGATGAATAAACTGACTGCAAGCCCCGACATTATCACCCACATAATGTTTGAATTAATGAATGTTTATTACCGCGCTCAAGAGCAGCCGAAGGCTGCTTTAATGCTTTCAGGCCTGGCAATGCCACGCATTTGATTGTCGGAGCGCCCGTAGGCTGCGGAAAGCTGCGCACCTGAGCTCTACCGAACCTAAACGGAACAACGTTTTGTCGCCGTAGCGTGCAACCTCGAATTCCAGAGCAAAGTTGCGACCACGTGTTCGCACACGACCGCGCGTTGTGGGGCGCCGCTGGCAGTTCTGCGGTATGCGCGTGTGCCGTCCTTCCGTTTGACGAGAAGAAAAGAAAAAAAAAACTAGGCGCGGAGGCGATTAGGGCTGATACGTAGCAGGCAGATCGCAGCTCTAACGGGAAAAGACACACCAGTCTCTCGCGAATTGAGATTGCGTGGTTCAACCACGGGGGTTTATGCGAGAATTTTCCAAAAACGTAATCCGAGCAAGCGGTGCGGGAAGGTATTGCGTGTCCGGCGAGGCAAGGGTGGCTTCGCGCCAGTTCACGTGAGGTCTCTCCGCCTTCCTTCGTACCGAACTGTTGCTGAACAGTTGATGTTGACGTCAATTGCCTTATCGCGGGTCGAGAGGAAACCCGCTTGATTGTGCAAAATGCGTACTCTCAAGAAACTCCTTTAACGGTGAACTGCGGACACTTTCTCTTTTGCGGCCTTTACTCGTTTCGCGAATAGGACAGAGGTCAGTTTCTGCGACCCACAAGTTTTGCAACTTTTACAAGCTGAAATTTGCTTCTCTGGGCAATAAAATATTCGCGTGCCTTTTTACGAGTTCTCCAATTCGTGAATCTTGCAGGCTCGTGAACATGAAAGGTTTTTCAGTTAACATTAATTATATTCTTCGGTGTTGTTTTTTTTCTGAAATTACGTTTGAAGTAAGAGCTACGATTGCGGTAATAAGTTTGTTTAATATTTCCAGCATTATTCAATATTTTTTATGTGTGTGTCGTGTGCGTATATTATCCACCCGTTTTGTACTTTCGCATGAAGTAGCCTTTTTCCCTGTACCTCTGCTGTTGAACCTATGAAGGGGGTCGAGGGCCTTGTCAAGCTGTATTTCCACAGCTTTTTCCTCGAGCTCCACCATCAATATAGATGTAAATAAACGAATTATCTCAACTGGTGATATATGTCGTGCTATATAGTGTATACCTATATTCAGCACGACAATCCTCTGTTATAATTTTAATCCGAAAGCATGAACTGTCTCATGGAGTGAACCGACGTCATAAGCTTCCGAAGCCGCGCCCAACGGCACTCTTTCCCGGTCCCAATGGAGCGAAGCCTGTCTTCTAGCAGAAATCTGATGGATAGGCTCCCACTGGCTGGCGCGCGTCATAGTTTCAAGGAACGAGGCTCTCACTGTCTTTCGCGCGGCATAGTGCCAAGGAACGCCACCAGAGAAGCCCTCTCCACAGTGGCGCAGCTCACGCAGCGGCCCGTAGCCCGCGCGGGCAAACTCGGTAGAGACGGCAGAACGAGCCCACGCGATGAGCAAACTGCCGGACGCCACCGGCATGCAAACGTGCCGTCCACGCTCACGCCGCGGACAATGCGGACTCCATGGGACGAATATGCTGCGAATAACCGACGAATTTCGCCCGGCGGCTTTTGCTCTGCGCGTCGAATCTACACTGGCGGCAACGTCACGCGCAAAGCGAGCGTGCCGTCGGCGCGTTCACCAGTTATTCGTCACATAATTCGTTCCATGGAGTTCAACCTTAAGGGAGTGGAAGAACGACATTCATGCTTTCGCATTCACAACTCATAAGGAGTGCTTAGATGTCCTCGAATATTTTTGTTTAAAAGCATTTATATGTATATATTACAACTGGCACCTTTTTACTTTCACCATCATGCATCGCTATGCCTTTGACGTAAAATAAAACAAATTAAATTAAATTAAGTTCTCTGATTGAATAAACTATGATTATGAATTGAATAAACTATGACTATGAATTGAATAAACTATGATTATGAATTGAACAAACTATGATTATAAACATTTTGATTATCAATTTTTAATCAGTTTCTACTTTAGTAATGCGTACAAGGCTGTCTTCGACACGACGCATTGATTAAAGTTCAAATTTATTTACAAGAACGTCTCGGTTATTTTACCTCCCCCTCATTTTCTATTTGCGAACGCACGCGCTTCTTCGTCTCTCAGTGCGAGCGCGTGGCTGTCTGATTTAATTTTATCACACAAAGTTTATTTATATGTCTGCTCCCGCAGACATAAAATTAGCAGTGCGACCCTGTTTACGGAGGGGAGAATCACCGAAGCGCAAGAACGACTGGCATGGTGGTTTGAGTTGACAACCCTGCGGGGAGGCCCGAAACTTTACTTCAGGAGCTTGTCTTGTTCGATGTCAATTTCGACCAGCTGTGTGACTCAGGCTGGTTCACACATTGGCGGAGGTTACGTTCAAAACAACTGAAACGACAAAAACGCTCAGAACACTGTAGCAGGCGAGACTCGTCATTGCTTCGTGAAGCTGCCTCTTGCATCGCTTGCTACGTTGTGTATAGATAACATTTACGCCCTTGACCGTCGTTGCTGTCGTTTCGGTTCCAGCGAACGCAACCGACACAAATGTGTAAACCAGCCTTTACAGAAGAGCTGTTATGGTGTGTGCTAGTGAAATATAGACTAACCAATTTATGATGTGATGCTTGGTACTAAAAACCTACTAGGGAGGTGCCCTGCGCACATGCGTTCAGTAATGATTGTGCCTCTTAAATGTGCCCCATAATTGGCTATGGAACGTTTTATTCTTGTCTTTCATACGGCGGGTGGCGATCTCACTTCCTCGCATGTTTAGTTATTGCTTTAGTTGATGATACTACAACCCCAACAGAAATGTATAGTATAAGAGGGTACAGACGATCAAAAACATAGTAGAAACTAACACATGCTACCAACATGTGTACAAATAAACACATGCCAACAACGTTTATGGAAACGAACGCGTTTCATGAGGTGGCCAGCTGGTGTAGGAAACTCTTAGGAGAATCAGAATTGGTGATACTGCGATGTGGGTTATTCGAATTCATTGCAGAATGCCAAACTTTATAGACGTCGGAAGATCGACTAATGTGCTTACATCTAATTGTTAGTGACAACCTAGAGATTTACAAGAAGAACTGCACTTCTCTCTTCCAGCGTACGGGTAACAAGATCACATCAGTATGTTAATAAGACAGTTTGGTCCTGCAAATAATGCATTTCAAGTACTTTTTTCCGTGAAGAATTCAATAATAAAGTTTCTTGCCAATTGACATTGTTTCCGGTACGTCCTGTCTGTTTTGTTGTCTCAGACTGGATAGAAAACATATCTGAGATCGGATCAAAAACGTATTCGTTTTAATGTACATTCTTTTCTTTTCTTTTTTAGTGCTGTTACTGATTATGCTTTTTTGTGTGTGTGATCATCTATTTGTTTTATTGTTGGGGTCTCGTTGGACTATTGTTTCCTACACGTACTAATGACACAGCGCTTTGCTCTCACTGAAAATATTTAACTTGCATTGCATGGCTGGAGGTCGCTGGCCAGGTTATTGTGATCTGCATGCTTCATTAATAATGGCGGCGAGTCATACAGTCGCAATTCGGTAAAAATATATAGAAGAGCCTTTCTTTGTATCATTTTCAATTTATGCATATTAAAAGCTGCGTAAAGCCGGGGTCACATTGTTTATACATCATACAAAAGACAGTCTGCAAACAGATTCGAACGCGAGTCACCGCAAGATCCGTACTTCGAATGCCTCATGGCAGTGCGTTCAAGGAGAAACTTGGCACGTGGCTTTCGAACCACGGATTTTGTGGCGACTCTTATTTGCAGACTGTCTTTTGTATGATGTCTAAGACCAGTCACCGCAATATCCGTGGTTCGCGTAATATTCGTGGTTTATTGACGTTCCATAGTACATGCAATGTCGACGCCTACCCGGGCCACACACGTGTCTCGTGATCGTTGTCGTCGTTTCTTTCCGACTTTCCCTGCTTGGTGGCGCCCCCTAAGGGTACTCGGTACTCCCGATCCCTTCTTCCTTCTTCCTTTCCTTCTTCAACTCATTGCCATATGAGGCATTCGAAGCACAGATCTCGCAGTGACTCGCGTTCGAATCTGTATGCAGACTGTCTTTTGTATGATGGATAAGCAGTGTGACCCCGGCTTAATGACTTCAAATCGACTTGAGTGTATTCCAGTGTGGGCCGGACTAATAAGTTTTGCGCAAATAATTTGACTTCAGCGGGTGAAAAGTTGAGTAATCGTTTTAATTACTATAACTTGTTCAGCTCTAAGGATAGCAGAGTCATACGCCTATAGAATCATGTAATCATTTTGTTTTTCGTGTTCACATGTAGCGTTCAGCCTAAAAAAGTGGGACACTGTCAAAAAAAAACATAAATTAAACACGTACAAAGCAACAACTACAAAAAAAGAAGATATGCGTAAAGTTATAATTCTGCATACTCTAGAGTCTAGAGGCTTGATTGCTCTTCGAAAGGTGCTCATGCGTGTACAACTCTGCGTATTCGAGGCCTGAAACACCTTCCTCGATTCAATTGTGGCTATAAGCCACCTGGTTTAAGTTCCCTAGCCTCCGACACTTAGAATCTAGATTGCCTATGAAAGCTACATGGAGTCGTACAGTGAATCTGTACAACTCCATGTAGCTTTCGAAAACTCGCCCGCCTCGCACCTATTTCACTACGACACAACGCTCGGAAACGCCGCGTCGCGGATGCAGGCCACGAGGCCGGGACCTCGGCACGGAGAGGGCGCGACGGCTCATTTGGGACGCCAGGGTCGTCAGCACCGACGTCGACGTGTCAGGCCCGACTGTTCCATGGGATTGAGCGGCCACCGGACGCCCGTCTTCCTTGTCCCGATCACTGCGCAGGTTTGGGAAACAACGGGAACGTTAATCTCTCGCCGTACGCCGTCACTGAACTAGGGCCGGACCTGACAACGGAAGTTTATCGCGATGCAGGAAGCGGGGGCTTAGAGTGACACCGTACTATTGTGACGTCGATGTGAAGATTTACGGACGCACCGGCTAATTTTTTTTTCCTTCGAGAGTGTTCGAAGTGCGCCATGGGAGTTTCGGGCTTCTTCGACCTATTTTTCGTAGCCTAGCATTGTGCACGTGATCGCCTCATCATGCTTCGACACAAAAAATGTGACAGAGCTAAACGCGTGCGTGCGTAAATGTTCACGTGCCTGCACAGCACTAAACCCTAAACATGTTCATGCTACGTATTTTCCCGCGGCAGCACTCGGAGAGCCAATCACAGCAAACTGCGGCGGCGTTCTCAGAATAACGAAGCTACAAACATTTGGACCTAAAACCAAAGTCTGCGACATGTCCAGCAATGAAAAAACGGTTAAAGTGCAGGCGAGCTGGTGTGTTATACATAACGATTGAAAACTCTGAGACTGTGGTTTGAATACGGAAACTCGTGAGGCAGGAAGAAAAAAGGGGACAGACAACGTCTCAAATTGAGACGTTGTCTGTCCCCTTTTTCTTCCTACTTCACGAGTTTCCGTTTTCAAACCACAGTCTCAGGTTTTCAATCATCATGCATAACATGTCCAGCGTTCGAATCCCTCACGCGGATGGCACTACCTCTACCACCATGCACGCAACCACAAACGCAATAGGCTATGGCCACTGACAGCTTGAGAAGCGCAAGGTGAAGTCTATTATGTTCATGCTTCTCTGTTTCACGATTGGTTCTTCGGCGCTGTGATCGACTAAGGCCGCAACTGATTGGCTGCGGAGCGATAGTTAGATGCGTAGACGCTTGCGCAGAAACCAGATTCGACTGACGTGAAAGCGTCCGCACATGCGCAGTGCCGACAGCAGCGCCACCACACGGGCGCGACGTCAAGAGTTGGGTTGTTTTATTTCCTCTTTTTTGTTTCGCGCATCATTTTTTGTCAATATTATAAAAGACAATTTCTTATAGGTAGTACGTTCATTTGACCTCGCAAATACCACAAAATCTTCGCTCTAGTGAAATGCAGTTCAAGGGCGACCGCATAGAGGGCGCCAGCATGCCAGTGTGTTCTCTCAGCGTAAGAGAATTAAAGGGGTTTAAGGCACACGGCCACACGCAGTCGCAAGTGTTTGAGCCAGCCTTACGCCGTGCGTCGGTGGTAGTAAAATTTTACGAAACAGAGCCGTTATTATATTCGGGGAGCGCTGCAGTGATGGAAGCGGCATTGGACCTTTTTTGGCAGGTTCTGTAGCAGGCAAAATATTGGTTCGGAGCAGCCGCAGACGCTTTTGGTGCAGATGCCAATATTTGTTAGTATATCACTTGGAAATAAAAAGTGATTGCATTTCTAAATTAGTTCATCTGTGATGATGATTGACGGTTCCTCTTTGCTACTGGAGCATATCGCTTATTACTTTTGTTGATAAAGGTAGATTGGACCCAAAAGGAACACGGGGCAAATCTTTTTAGAAATAAGGCTCTGGTCAGAGTAAGCTCCATTTAACTTGGGTACTAAAAATGGCCGCAAAATAAATCATAGCACAACCCCCAGCTGGGATAAAGTCTCTCTCTCCTCCCCATTTTACACTCGCTAGTTTATTTATCCTGTAAACCTTTTTTTTTTTTTTTGTAAAATGCCAGCTAGAATTATTATAACCGCCACACGTCTATCAATAAGAAGCCAACTCCCAAGTTTCATGAGCCTACCAAACTCGGGACTGTGATATCGTGAACTGCAAACAATAATCACCCATAAATATTACGAAAGCCTAAACTTGCTCTTTAAATATGACACTGCTCTTTAGCGACGTTAGAACCAGAGTTAAGTCAAAGTACGCTGATCTTTCGATCTGCAGCTGCACGGGAACTGTGACTACCTTATCTATTCAAACATAGACCCTATTTTCTTGCCTTCGTTTTTATTACTAGAGATTAATCTGCAAGTCAGGACCAAGAAGGTCGGCCTGTAATAATCCTGAGCATAAATTCCGTATTTATCGCGCTAACCCAGGTTTGGCGCTGCTCCTAGCACTCCGGTGCAAAGCGGTGAAGCTCGCCGCGTTTACGCTGGTGAGATGCGGTGCAGGTTGACGCGAGCGGCTCAAGCGCCACGGCACAAAGGCCTGTGGCAGACATGATAATCAAAATATCTCATCGGGAGTACAGGAGTCTGGTTCTGTCGTATCACAGTAGCCAATATCCTACTATTTTCCAAAGTTTTCTAGTGACTTTCAGTTCCTGACATCGCAGACATCATATGGAAATTTAAACAATGTCGGCGATCAACCGGCCAGCGCATCACCCGGCCAGAGCGATTGACGAGCAGTCGTTCGTTTCAGCTGAAGTCGACGCTGCAGCCGACTCCACGAGCCAATGGGGAGCAATCAAACAGCGTCAAGGCTTGACATCGTGGCATCCGTCAACCCCCTGTACGTGTTCTTTGATTGACTAAACCAATCAATTGCAGCGAGTGTCCCGTGACTTGCGCGTTTATTATGTGTGTTTGGGATTGTATGCGTTCGTTTGCTTTAAGCCCATCTTGGCGCAGGTGTGGTGCAATTATGAAAGAGAAAAAGCCATTTTGGCGCATGATGTAGCAGACCTTCGTTCATGGCGCAATCTGGCGCAAATGGCGCAGCGCTTCCATCACTGGCCATGCAAGTCAAACACTATGTACAGCCCCTAGCCTCCTTTATACTCACAAAGCCTGGCAGTTCGATGACGGAGCCATAGAGTGCCCGGTCGCAGATTTGGAGCGCGAGGATCTGGTAGCACAGAGCATTTCTCGGGGAGTGCGGTATTCAGCGCACAGCTTTTGCAGCGGTGAGGACCCGAAACATGGTTTTCAAGCCCAGAAAAGGAACGGTAGCCCGAGGAACGCGAGAAGCACGACCGGACATTCCATCGCTCGGGACAAGTGTGTTTTTGCGTCTCGACGCAGCAGGGCGCCCGTTACATGACTCTTGTCTGCCGCTCTACCTTTCCACTTTCGGCGGCCGCGTCACGTAACGATCTGCAAGGCTTTGTCAGTATAGAGGAGGCTATGGTACAGCCGTGTCCAACTCGTTAAAGGGGCCCTGCAACAACTTTTTGACTGGTTTTTAATTTGCACCGAGCCTAAGCGCACTGAACGTAGTAACCTAATGAAACTTTTCTTTTCGCAAACTTCGCTTTATTTTAAAAAGTTATAGGCAAATTAAAATTACAAAAACAAGCAAAAAATAACCTCCTTCATGACGTCGTAGGTCCTGGCTTGAGTGGCCGTGAACTAGAGGAGGGATAGTGAGCTCATCGAGCGCTCACGGCTGCCGCACTCCGTGTCGACGGCTCGAGAGGGCGCCACTAAAGCGTGTGTTGGATAGGCTGCATGAAGCGGGCGGCCAGGGCGGCTCGCATTGCATTTGCTGCGCGATTAAAGACTATTTCGGCATAACACTTCATTGGCCACAAACGACAGCAAACACGGGGTAAAGATTAGTACAGAACGAGAGCCACTTCGCGCTGCCATACCGTCAAATGGCCTTTCTACGCTCCGGGACCTTTCTACGCTCGCCGTTCGTCGGCGCCTCATCCCACTAGCCCTTTCTAATATGCGCCGCTTTTTCCGCCACTTGGTGGCCGGTATGTCGACGGGTCATTTCTTGTTTCCGTACTTTATAAACTGCATTTGTTTCTTTTCTGATCTAAAATACTGAACAAAACTACTTTCATAGATAATTGAAACGGTTCGCGACACTTATATTTTGTATCTCGACTAAAAAAAAAGCTTTTAGTGGCTCTGACCAGTAGTAAGCCGAGGACCAAAAACGTCACATTTGGCGCGCTTTCGGTACCGCGGGTCGCCCTCGTCGGTGGAGGAGGTTTCTGCGTCGTCCGGTTAAAATATGACGCGCTGATATTTAGTTACTCTCTCCGTGCCCGCTGGCTTGCCCGAACCCCAAGAGACGTGGAAACCGCAAAAAAGGTAGACGCTTAAATATGATTGCAGGGCCCCTTTAAGGGCACAGGGTAAGTCCTATACTCCACATGCATTTGAGGCCATGTTGAGGAACATTTTTCTCGGTGACTATTAGGAGTATTCCTGTCATGTATATATCATTTTGCTCGAAATATTGTGCTTTATCTACTGAACTAGAATTATTTGAACCAATTAAAAATAGGTTTTTTTCTACATTTTTTTTCTAGTACTGAAATTTTAGTCTTGTTTATGTACAAAAAACTTTGTAACTCAAAAACTGCTAGGTTCATATTTTTAATTTTAGTTCAATATTTTTCAACACCCATATGTAGGTGGTAGGAATAAAAAATCAACCCTCTATAATGTCAGGTTAAGGAAAAAATGGTACCTATGTACTAAAAAACACTGTTTTGAGATAATTGAGTTTAATGTAAAATAACTGGGGAATAATAAATTTCTATTGGCACCAACAGCCTCAGAGTTGTTTTTTTCAATAGCGGCCAGCTTGGAAGGCATTGCTAAAGACATGTCTTTGCCTTTAGGCTTATCGCCTTGCTTGCCGGGTCTCTTTGTGACCTGCCGTGTCGCTTGATCCGTAAAGTATATTCGAGTGTGATCAACTTCCCTCAGCCACTTGATGGTGTTCAACACAGGGTTCCATCCCCAGGACTTCAAAACATTGGCTTGTGCAATGCTACCACCATTGAATGAAAGAACAGCAGCCAATGCCGCCATTTTGTCGTTACAAAAACACAAACACTTGAAAGTACACATGGTACACGCTTGAAAAGAACGTGCACTGCGTCTCGGGATTGTCTTGGTTGAAAAAAGCTATGCAATAGTTGTCAGATATATGTTTTAAGATTATCTGTTACTGGACAAGCTTTTAGGTCTTGTGTTGAATTTGTTTTGTTGGAGAATTCATCGATAAACAGTGAGCGTATACCAAAAGGAGGCGTGGTCACCTGCTACTTGCTTTCGGAAGAAGTAATTTTCAGCCCGAAATATAACTTTCTAAGAACGCTGTGACAATGAAAAATGTACAGAAAGAACTATACTTCGTCTCACCTTAGCATGGACTATTGTTAGCCGCGCGTGCCAAAAGCCCGAGCTAGTTGCTTTGGATGAAGCCTCCACGGCTGCACGAGCGCTCGTGCAGAGAAGTGCTCCAGTCAAGGCAGTCGAAGCTAGCCGCTCGCGCTTGCACAGCCTTTGCAGTTAGTCCGTGCTAAAGTGAGATGAAGTATAAACTTTTCAAATTGCGAAAAAAGCTAAAATCGATTTTTTTATTTACTTTGTGCTTTTAAACCAGCTCGGAGCACGTGGTGCGTAAGCTCGCGCTGCAGTACCCAGTGACCCTGGGTTCGATCCGCACCCCTACACGTTTCGATCTGGATGAGCATCGTACTGCCGTGCGGTCGTGTATCGCTACTGCCTGATGCACCTTAAAGACACGAGGCTAGCGGTTGTACCGCACTGGCTAAATTGCTCACCTACAGCTAAGAGACAAGTTGCCCGTCCAGGCAGACTAAGTTCAGGCCGTATAAACATACACGCACAAACTTCTTTACTTAAAGGGGCTGTGCAACAATATTTCTTGGGAACGTCTCTTATTTTACACATCTTACTGGCACTGGTGGGCCCTAAGGATACTCATACACAACGCCACTGACCAAGAAGCGTCTTCGTTACGGTGGAATTCCAAGGATAAAAGCGGACCTTTTCTTTCAATCTCTCCTTCGCAAAACTTCATGACGGAGCTGCGGGAACAACGCCAACAATGCGATCCCCAGGAGTACGTCATTAATTTATGCCATCCCCGCAGTGACGATATTTAGACGCGGCTCATACAGTGGACACAAAGACTACGTAGGCATTCGATTTTGGCTCGTGACAATCAATGTCTCGATGTGCATTCAGGTGGTGGCTCGTGGCCAATCGCTGGGATGACGGGAATTGACGAACCTTAACAATGCTTGGGTTGCACGTGACGTCATATCCTTCCTCCTTTCTGGTGGCCAAAACCTGCTGTTATACTTCGTTTCACCTTATGTGCGAGCGAAGGCAAAGCTGGAAGCGCGAGCACGAAAGCTCCGTGCCTTCAGGCTTTGCTCGAGCGCGCGAGCTGGGCAGAAACGCAAAAAGCGCTGGTCTCGCGCTTTCAGCTTTAGTCGCAAGCTGATAACTCTAGCTATAATGAAGCTGTGCTCACTCGTTTCCGCTCGCTCGCGACGCTCGTGTACTGCTCGTAGAATATGCACAGTAAAGGCTACGCTCGAGGAAGTTCGGCCACCAGAAAGGAGGACCAAATTACGTCAGTGCAACCTATGTATGCTTGGAACTCATCGCGCGCCCTGTGCTCTGCCAACCCCAGCGCGGTGGCTATGTTAAAAATATTCGCGGCATATTCGCGACTCCAGCCACCTATAGGGGACGCCACCATCGGGCAAATATGGCGGTCGAATCCAGGTCGTGCCGTGCCATGTGCCAGCTCAACGCACAACGCTGGGGCATCAGCGAGCGGGAATTGGACTCCAAATGGTTCGCCCCGCTTTTTATTCTCCACGTTTCGAACCTCCGGCGATGTGTTGGGGTAAGCGAGCTTCCAGAGGCTTGACTTTCTTCGAGAAAACGAGGAAAGGACTGCCCACTGTCCTTCCACTGTGCTGATGAACGTTGAGAAACGCAGAATGTCTGGCTCACGCGGTTCCATAGGTCGCGTGCAGAGCAACCTGGGTCACAAGGCGATACTACGGTTACGACACAGACACCGGTAGAACTGTTCTGTCGCGCAATCCACCGACAACATGCAAACACGGAAGCCAGAAGAGACGAGCAGAAATCGCGAAAGGACCTGGTCCGGCCAGTTCAGTGTTTTCCCGCTAGGTGTCGTTCGTTTTGCTGGAGTCGCGATATCCAGAACACGTGACCGCTTTTTCTGGCTGCGAGTTGAGGGGGTAAACGGTGTCCGTTTTTCTCTGATTTTTTCTGCGACTGCCATTGCGTAGAGATAAAAAGCAACCTGTATTTCATAGGTAATAAATGTCAAGGAATAGCTCTAAGCTGCATTTATTGAAAGTAGAAAATGTGTTGCATCGCCCCTTTAACTCGCTAATGAGCGACGATACGACAAAAGTTCACGCGTTCATGAGTGTGCTGGCGTGCTCCACTTCCTTGCTGGTGCAAGTACCGTATTTACCGCCGTATAAGTCGCGCCTTTTTTTCTCCAAAATTTCCGTCGGTGCATCTTATACAGCGGTGCGAGTTACGCATTTTTCCTTTCGAAGTATGAACCTTAACTGCGGAAATTTGCCGCGGGAGTTATATTACTTGCTCGATTCGTTCTCGCGAATATTGAAACTGGAGCTAATATTACGTGAACTTCCTAACACCGAATCTAATGCTGAGGAAGTCGTATTTTTGAATCATGACGATCAGCAGTTGCGTCTGCTCTGTCCTAAGCAAAAATATGGCGTCGCCCACAACAATATCGGGGAAGAAAGCGGCGATACTCTAAGCGTAGCTCATTTAATGGCTCTAGGCCGCTCATTTCAGTACTGCACCGCCATTTGCTTCCAAAAGCCGCAGATTACGCTGGCCTCGTGCATTGGCACATCTGACGCTACTTGCAAAACAAACACAGACACATCGAGGGATTTTAGTCGCGTCTGGAGTGCCTTCACACACACGCGCTTTTGCTTCAGTGGTGACATCTCAGCTATATTTTCCAACCAATCGTGTTTTTTTATGCCTTTTGAAGTGCGTCCAATTCTGGCGGTGTGACTCAGCTCGAGCACATAGCTTTGGCTAATGCTTAGACGCCATTGTACCCGATAAGTCACGCGCACTGAGTGTGCCAGCACGTCACACGCTGCCCCACTCAGCGCAACAAGGAAGTCTTCACCCTGAGACAGACAGACATGAAGGCAGCCTTACTCTTGTCTCCTGCACTGCGTCTACAGCAACAAACTCAGTAAACTTAGCTGGATCACAGTTTCTACGCATCACCGTGGTGAAGCGGCAGGCCGCAGGAAAGCGGCAGTGATCAAGCGACCGTGCTTAGGTTGTCAGCCACTATGGTCACCGACAACTTAGGAAATGCAAGGCGCAGCTTAGATTTCCAATTTTATTCTCGGTATTTTTGTTTTTTGTTTTCAGTGATATGTGGTGGAGGCCTGCTCCTGTGTGTTGCACGAGCTATTCGCTTATCGATGCTCCGGTGGTGCGTTTCGTCTGTTTTATCTCTTTTCTAGTCACTCTGAGGCGCGAGTCAGGTTGTGCCACCCATGCGGGGTGAAGCTGATCACACGATACATTCGTGATAAACCTTGCGAACAATGCCTCTAAGCGAAAACACCGCGAATACAAAGGAGAAACCAGCAGGCAACCTTCCAGCGACGTGGCATCCAGGGGCAGGTTTTGCAAGCGGGTGTAAGAGGTCCTATGGAGCGCGGTTACAAAACATCCGAGAAATAACACGCTGCAATTTCCGAAGCCCCTCCCCCTTCGGATAAGCGAGCAAGGACCACGGACTCGTGACCTGCTGCATGTGCGCGAGAATCCGTCAGCAAACAGGCAACTGTTGCCTCCAGATGTCATTCGAAAACGTTGACGGCGTGATTGCTTGCATCACCTGCGTCCAACCACACAATAAAACACCTCACCATGAGCCGCGTTAAATAAAAAAAATGCTATGTAACAAAAATGTCGTCACTTCATCACTTCAAACTGCGAGAACAAGTGTATCGTCAGCTGGCCCGTTCCGCAAATAAACGAGGAAAATATTGTGTTTTTTGTTTTGTTTTGTCCTCTAAACGTAATGTTAGGTCAAACGTGATCTAAAAGATGCATACGACTCCGTGTTGGGCGCTAGATACCGAAATACGGGGTGCATAGAGGGACGGCCTATCGTCATTACAATTAACCGCCCCTTTATCCAAAGTTCATTGTCCAATTCGCTGAGTTTTTACCTTGGTCGGAGTAGAGACAGTAGTCGCATGGCAAGCCTAGCTTCACACCCTTTGCACAGCAAGCGCTATCCTACGCTCATGACATAATCGACTGCTTTAGATGAGCAGTGAAATGTAATTGTGATAAGCCCATTAATGCACGCACACACCAACATATACACTCACGGTCACACAAAACACATTGAACACACAGACGCATACTCAAAATCCCTGCTGAATCGTTAGATTCGTATATCCTAATTTTTTGTGTTTTAATAGACGAAAATCCCGGTCTCTATCACTGCGACGTCTTGATGAGAATTCATTGTAGGCAACGGGTTGCACACGTGCACAGCTCATGCTTCCAGTATATTTTTTATTGCTTTTAATGTGCCCTGAAACGATTGTTTGCTCAAACAGCCGCGTCTCGTGTTTACGGTGTTCGTGCGCCGTAAGGCGACCCGTTTCACGTGGACAATCGAGTGTGTTGCACAGTAAACATAGGATAACCTTATTTACCTTTTATGCTCTCTGTCGATCCATTATCATCGAGAGGTTGAGACCAGCTTGTGCGACCCTATGCCGAAAGCCACGCACAACGAACCACTGGAATCGGCCGCTCCGCGTGAGCAATGCGAACGATTTCCTCTGTCGGCTGAAACGAGCCTATTTCCGCCTGAGTAAGCCAAAAGACGCAAGCACGAGCATACAGTTCGGGGTATACTGCTTTATCTATATACAAGCACTCCACTAGCAAAAGCCACGCACACCTAAGTGATCGTTGTATAGAGCAAACCTATTTCGCAAATCAAGCCTCTATCGGAAGCTCTAGAAATTCTTCCAAACAAAAAAATCATCTTAAAACGTTGAAAGGTATTAAAATGCTACAAACTCCTGTATTCTCGTCATCACATGTCGTTGTCATTTTCCATTCACGGGGTGACGTTTGACTACGTCCGACTACGTCGTAAAGGCTTACGTCGAGGTACCGCCGCGATTTACCTGGAGATCCGTGCGTGGTATAAGACACGAATATCCCGGAATCTCGCAGTTGTATCTGGACGTCACGTAGCCAAGCTATAGGGGACTTATCAAACCGTTGCCGTAATCCACGTGTCGCACTACCGGAGCCTTTGAGCATATTTTAAGCCGCGCTCCCCGCGGTCAAGGTATCACACGGGCGCGCGCTTAAAAGCCTGCTTCAAAGGCTCCGGTAGTACGCGGCACGCGGTAACTGTTTGCTAAAGTCCCTATTGACAAACGCATCCGTGTAAATGAGAATTCAGCTTGTCATCCCGGTTTCTGTTGGTCCGCCGTTGTTGAGTTCAGGCTATGTACCATTACGCACGTGACTTTTGAAATCTGTCTATGAAAGGCGACCCCGGCGCCTTCCGTTTCACACTCGTAAATCACCTTGCGGAGAGCACAAGTGCGAACTCGCAGCTTTGGAAAGAAACTCCTGTTGCGTCAACGCACGCGCACGCGCGAGCTCGTTTCGACGCCCCGCATAAAACACAATTTCGACACCCTTGGCTACGCAGGTAACATCCGCGCTCGATAAAAGAAGGATGCTCGAGAGCTGGCCCATATGCCGTTATGAGTTTACGCCATTCAGCAGATCACTTCAGCTGTTCGAATTCGCTGATCCCCCGGCTCCTTGAGCTCCTTCGATTCAAGGGTAGCAACAAAACGAGAAATATATTCGATAAAACAAATTCACTGGAAGCCCGAAGCGCGGGGCTTGCATCCATTTATGGCATGGAAGTTTGAATCCAGCGATGAAACTCCTCTTTTGATGTATCCCGCTCGGGGCATACGAACCCCGAGCACCAAAGCGGCAGACAGCCTGTTTTCAAATAGAACGCTGAAAGCGCGCCTATGATGGCACATTTGGCATGATAAGTCGTGTCCCTCGAGTACCTACTATAAATATAAGAGCGCCAGCAAAGGGTGGGGAGGGCTTCCCCGCTGGCTCGTTTTTCTTTTTGTTTTGTTTTTTCGCGTCGCACCACGGGTTTGACTACCGTTCCTGGTCCTTGTCACCCTTCTCCGAGAACGTTGACTCAAGCCTAGTCCAGAATGGCTGCGAACGCGGAGCCGTTTATGACCCAAAAGAATTGCTTTCTTCGAAAGGAAGTGACACACGCAACGGATGATTCAAAAATCGCACAACAGACAGACAACGCTTCTACGGATGACCCGAATAAACAGGGAGCGTAACCGGGGTGAAATCTCGAAGGGGCAGATGTGCTCTGGGGCTCTTTACAATCCGGAAATGTCTGGGAGAGATAGCTGAAACCGATCGAAATGCGCGATGCAAGAGGGGGCGAACAAGGTAAACGTGGGCAGACAACGAAGCCGTTTCGAGAGCTATCGAGCAAGTGCGAAAGACTTTCGGCGGCGTATTTGGAAAAGCTTGCGGAAAAAGTCAACAGAACAATTCCGACATTCTGAGCAGCGTTGAAAGTTACGACGCCGTTACAAGTGACGACGTCACTTGTAACTTTTTTTATCAGCGTATTAACCTATTTGATAAATTTCTCAATGACTGACGAGTAACGTATTTTTCGTTAGAATTTCACGGTATCACTTTAAAATTACTTTACTCTTTACTTTTCATTTATATTTCTTGTTGTTTGAGCTTAAAAACAAATTCAATCGCGTTCGGTAAACTGCGCCTAGAAGGGGAAATCATATGTTCTTTGTGGCATAATTTCAAAATCTTTTACTTAGAAAGCAGTCAATTATATATTAAAGTATAGTTCTCGAAAGTAAGATTGACGGTATTTCGTTACCTTTGCAGGATGGTAACGAATTTCAGTGAGGCGTTCAATTTTGAAGAGCTAATAAGTAGTGTTTTTTTTTCATTTATCCATCCGGATGGATGGATGGATGTTAATGGCTGTACTCTTTGTAACGGGCGGTAGATTGCGCCACCTATCCCCCTCCACAAGCTTTTCCGAATACGCCTCCGGGCGTGGGCGCTTGTTCCTGAGTAGGCATCCAGCGCGCTCGGGACTTGAGTCGAAGAGGGCTATCGGATGCATCCGGCGGAACGATTACGAGCGGTAATAATTGTTGGCTTTTCCGTTATCAGTTTCGAGGGCTCGAGTTGCCATTTGGCTGGAGAAAAGAGGCAGCTAGGGAAGCTGACGAAGCCGCGAGGGGCTGACCCTAGGCGCGCGCGCTTATCGGAGACGCGCTTGTCTGCTACGATGTTTGCTTCCCGTCTTACTACGGAAGCAGATGCCGATTCCCGACGATCGCGTGACGGGAAGCTCGCGCTTGTGGGCTGTGGAAAGCCGAGAAAAACAGAGCGGCGTATCGGGCTCTGCTCTCGTAACGTGAGTCTACACAAGACGAAAGTGTTGTTCCAACAGTTGTACATAAAAAAAAAAACATTGCGCGACGATTACACGACGTGATGCGTTTCGACAGCGACAGTAATGTCGTGATGTCTTTTCCCGCCAAATTTAGCGTGTAAACTGAATTTGTGCGTAGGTCACGCGACGTCAGTTTCTTTTTCCGCTGAATTTAGCGGGGAAACTGAATTCGTTTACGCTCGCGTCGTCAAGAAATTGGGGGAACGGGCCACTAACAGCTGCCGCTGTAAAAGAAAAGTGGCCAGAGATTCTTGCGCCCCGTGGTTCCACCCGATGGTTCCTGGAAGGAGTCTCCGACTGGTGTGCTCAGCTTTAGGTCTACCCACTAATCGCTTCCAATCAGAGCTCGATGTTCTGACGCCCCCTGCGCGCTCTCGTCTCATCCTCTCTGTCTCTCAGTTCCGCGGCGCATTAGAGAGTGTTAGTAGATCGTCCCGATGACTTCGATAACGATACCCGATACTGCACCGCCACCTTTGAGCATGCGTCCTATCGTTATCGAAGGAATCGCCGGTATCGGGACGATCTACTGAAACTCTCTATCGTCAGAGGTAGAGAGTACGTCTCGGCAGCGACGGTATCTATAGGGAAAAAGGCGGGTTTCAGGTGCCCCTATGTGAATTCGTCATCTTCTATGAACTACAAACTACGAACTACGAACAAAACAAAAAAATTTATGTGCGCCTTCTTTGTCCCATACAAATGTATATACACTTGAGCAACGTCTTCGCAATTTTCTCAGCCACTTGTAAATGCGGTTTGAACGCCAGCTTGAGTGCAGTTAAGACGTGTACATACCTGTCATAGTTGGAAAGGGCAGTCGACAGTTTCTCTAATGTTACAAATCTGAAGCATGTTTTTTCTCTTCTTTGTGTGCCTATATTTCTGTCTCTTTTTCAAGAGAGAAAAAGAGACAGAAAAATCTAGAAAGATCTAGAAATGTGCGTAGTTTATACTTTCATAAACTAAAAATTTATCTTACTAGAAAAGGGTCCAGTCGCTGACCTTCGAACAAAATATATTACCTTTGTTAACTGGAATTACTTCCACAACTCTAGTCAACCCAACAAGTACAGTTCACAAAATAGCTTTATAGGTCCGAGAAGTGACTCCAACGTATCGAGCTTACTCGCATTTGTGGCAATTTTCGGCATCGACATAAATCCGCGTATCTATCATGAAGCATGTTTTTCACTTCCGGTCTAACCAGCTTTTTATGTTAGGACGACAGCTGCCATAACGGTCCGTAAGCGTTAACACGTGCCGCATCCAACGAAACAGCAAACCCATTTCCGCGACGACCACTTTCATTCACGCACGTGCCGGTAACAAAATGAGACGAAGACACATAAAAAAAATTACATTATTTTCGAAAGCGACGTTAAATTGCGGTGTACTCGTGGGAACACAGGCCGTACCGTCGACCCGCGCGTCAAACGCGATTCCCGCACCCAGACTCAAGCGCCGCTGACGTCAGAGCGATTTCAGCGACGGACGCGAGAACCGCAAACAAAGAACAACTTTCACGGAGAGCGACAAGGAGGATACACCGCGTCACCGCCCAGCCAAACGTGCCAGCCGCAACGTCCGACGGCTCGCAAATAACACGTTTCAAAGACAGCTCCCACGGTCATCTCATCAGCGGGGCCGAGATTGCCGGCGATCGTCTGGCGCGATACCGGACTTCGATTCACGGATAATACGACTGCTGTTGCGGTGATCTAATGGATACTTAAAAGTCTGCAGCGCCGCTGATATGATTGTCGCGCGTATCCAGCCAGTGTTGCTACCGGACAACATGAATCGGTTGATATCTTTGGGAGACGTTGTCAGCGCTGCGTCCGCACTTAAACCATTCAGTGTGCTGATCCCGTTAACAGTATATGGCGTCATTCAATCCTCGATGAATCAGAGGTCAATGAGTGACGGTATAAGCCTATCCAGCATTTGGGGATGAGACACCACCTAGAATAATCAAAGCTAGCATTTCGACGTCCCCACGAAGAAGTCGATCGTAGTCATGGATTGTATAGAAGTGCCGAGTCAGCGTTTGGCTGGGCCTCGTTGTATACAGTTTGTAGGTCGACGGGCGCTCGGCGTCGAGCTGAGGCCCGGTTGCTGTGCTGCCGCCCTCCGAGTGTCATGTCGTTACGTGGACTTGGAGGGGGCTCTTTACAGGCTTCTGTCTTTCTAGGTGGAGTAGGATAAGGGCGATTCACAAATTAGCGGGAGCTTGTAGTGATGAGCTGTGCTACGACATCGCTCTCTCCAAATCATCGAAAAAAATGTGCGGGCAGTTTTTTGGCCCTCTTGACTGCCTCGAGATGCTAGGCTTAATATTTTAGGCTAACATGAACTTCCAAAAAGTAATGCTCGCAAAAAAAGCAAAAAGAGAACTAGGACGCTGGAACCCAGTAAAGAGAATTCACGCACAACAAGAATCAATCGAGAGGATCACACACGGCACTCGGTCCCTATCAAAACGCCGAAAATCAAGAGGCCGAATTATGAAAAGGCCGAACGTCAGTACGCCGAAAAATTGAAATGCCGAAAATCAAAATGCCGAAATAACATCAAAATGCCGAAAAGAAATGACGGCGGACTACACGCCGAAAACCACGTGAAAAAGAGAATGGCGCGCTTTGTGACTTACCACTTGTTCTGCTTTTCCGCTCAGAATTCACCTTTTTCTCACGTAGACACGTGAAGCCCTATTGAGCTCGTTCTGCAAAGGCACCAGTATCAGTAGATTAAACTGACGCTCAGAACGGATTTCCAAGGGGCAACAACGCCGTTGAGGCATGGCACCGACGATGGGAGATTATGCTTGGCGGACACCATGTAAGCGTCTTCCGGCTCATCACCACCATGAAAAGGAGCAAGCATAGAGTCGAAGACGACATCGAGGGAGCGATCAGAGGCCAACCCCGCCGCTGACAAAGCAAGAAGCAAAATTTGCGCGAAAATCGTTTGGCAGCTGCTCTGGGCAACCGGGACAATGTCGACGTTCTAAGCTTTCTTCGAGGAAATGCACACAACTTATCTGTCTGAAATGCAATAAACAAGGAATCGCTCTGCTATGCGACGAGATATGCAGAAATATAGTTTTTCCTTTTTCGAAGGCTTGAATCATGCGAAGGGAAGCTATACTCGGGGACAACCTTTCATGGCTATTAGAAAAGAGGGCGAAAGCGCGTGCACATCGGCCGGCGTAACCTCTCCTCTAACTTTGATCACATTGCTGAGAAAATTTATCTTGCCAAGAAACTTTATCTTCCACTATAACTAGGTGATGCCAGCATTTTGATGTTTCGGCATTTTGATGTTTCGATGTTTTGACTTTTCGGCTTTTTGAATTTTCGGCTTTTTGTACTTTCGGCTTTTTGAATTTTCGTTGTTTTAAATTTCGGCATTCCGATAATTCGGCATTTTGATTTTCGGCGTTTTGAATGCCACCCGTATAGCTCCCTAACAGAAACATTTATGTGAGTAGATAAACGATATACACCGTCCCATTGTTAAAAAACCAATGATGTGGTCACGTGAAAACTGTAGACACTGCTCATGTGCAGAAGGACATTTCTGTTGTTTCCGTAAGTGAGAGCGAAGTCGAACTTACAAGCGCAGGCATGCTGCCCTGGACTACTAACTCCTGCACTGCACAGCCGCACGTACTAGATAAGCCGTTTTAGAGTGTGGATCTCACACTTGTGGCTTCTACAACGTTCAAATTCAAGTGACACAGGCGCGTGCCAAATGCCCGTAATTTGCTCGTGAAACATCAAAAAGGCGTCACCTTCGTGAAGTGACGTGTCAATGAAAACTCAGCCAAACGAATGACTAAAGAACTATAACGGCAGTTAAACATTTTCGTTGCTTCTCCACAAGTACCGATCATGTCTAGAGTTCACTCAAGATTTTAGTCGGTCAGAAACTACAGTGCACCCTACCTTTCTTTATTTTTCTTATTTTTCTCGTGATTTAGGACGCAGAGACATTACAGACAGGAGTAAACTGCCGGTGACTTTCGTGAAGCATATGGCTTCAGACATGGCAACGATGGAGGCCGGAAAATGGTTCCAATCGTTTGAGATTTTCCGTATGAAGGATTCAAGAGAGGTGTCTCTATACGACACGCTGGCGTCCCAGCCTTAAACAGGTGATAGATACGAGATGACGTGTATGATGCGTAAAAAACAATTGATCTTTGACCATATGATTAGAAGGATAAATTTATCTAAAGGGACATAGACAAGGCTGTATGCGACGCAAGGCGAGGTCAGCTACGTCAATGGGCAGCACTGACAACTCAAGAAAGGCAGGGCGCCGCGAGCCCCGATCATCTCATTAGCGTTCCGCAACCAATTATATCGCGTGAAGATAATGAGTCACGCCCTGTGTTTCCTAACGGGTGAGTAATTACGGGAATGATTGCACCGATGGAATCAAGTGAAATTACCCTATAGTTACTCTGTGATCTGGGAGCATCTGACTCTGTCTTCAGGCAGCCAATCGTAAAACCGTACGTTAGAGAAACTCCAAACAAGTCAGTCAACGAGAGAATCGCTGTAACGGTCTGATAAAGGTTGGAAGCACCGCTGCCCGCATTTAGATAGGAAATTCGGTAGATTGGCACGTGAGGAATTCGTGTCTAGGACTGCGACATGTTCGCCAAGTACGTAAGCTGTCCTTTTGTCTCAATTGATTAGAAGACCATAACATCCCTCAATCTTCGTAAGCTTTAAAGGCACGTATCCTCAATAAAACTGACGCTAAAATATGCAGCATGTTCTTGCGGTCATTTGTAAGCAGAAGGCTACTACAGACAGTAAGCGAAAATTTGCCGTTTTTAATCGTTGATTTCCACCGAAGGACGCGCTTCAACTTCATGGACAATTTTTGGCTTCTTGCATCATGTTCGAAGAACAATAGTATTCTTTCAAGCGCCACTACTGATAACTGTCAACCATGGCGGCTTTGAAATGTAACACAAATGAATATTTAGATAGCAGAACAAGTTACTGCGCGAGAATATGGAACTTATCGGAAATGGCTATCAGTGAGGCTAAATTTACCTAACTAATTGTGTGTGCTTCAATAGAGTGTGCTGATTGTGCGAAGATAGCAAATAGGCGAACAAATCGCTTCTATCGGGTCCTTGACGTCGGAACACTGAGCATGGCGTTTAGCAAACTCGACGTCCAGCGCAGATCCATTTGGGATATCAAAACATTGCTGCGTCATGCGCCGACTTCCCTCTTCGCGGGTCGCAATGACCGGCTACCCACGTGATCAGAGGCCAGCTTAATTAGGAAACTCAGGGCGTGTCGAGTTTCTAGCATCTCATCAGCGCTCCGCGGCTAATGGAATATATAAATTAGCCAATAATAATGCCGAAGAGCGAATCGCGAAGAAAGAATCTTGAACGTATCAAGCCCCACCTTACATTTCTTATGCTGTCAGCGAATATAGTAATATGGGAATTGAGCGTTCACTTCGCTCGAGGCACTCGCGATGCACCGACCAGGGCCATTTATGCTCCAAGCTCTAGCCCGGAGTTCAAAAGCTTTCTCGCCTCCTCGTTGCGGTTTTCGCACCGACCAAAGAAGAGCTTAAAGGTCACGGATCTTCGGCAAACGTGAGGTAAAACGAAAAACTCGTCAAGGGCTGTAAAAACCCGGAGATCATTCACCCACCACACATCCCTATGTGCTCCCTGAACCAATGCTCTACGGCTCCGTTCCCACGGTCTCTGCCCTGAACCGTCTATAAGTACTGTCATCAGCAGTCAAGAAGCTCACGAACTGGACTCAATCACGAGGCCGCTGAAAAAAAATAATAAAGAAGGTCGGCGTGGGCATCACAAAGCACCCTACCTAGAAATCGTTAACGAACCGGAGCCGTGGAACTACCGTTGTTTCCCCAGATCGCAAGCCGCGACTGCAATCGTACCGACGTCGTGCATGGTGCAAGCGTACGCGGGGACTAGTTCGCGCACGCGATGCCCGATAATCATGAACCCAGACCGCGAAGCGGTCGCACTCCAGTGGACCGAAGCCAGGGCACGAACCGGAAAAAGCGCCACATCATGGAACGTTCCTTACAGCCGGTTGGTCCAACCGACTTACGATAGCAATTCGTGACGAGTGCTCTTTTTGGGGATTGACTTTTACGAGCGAATGACGTTGTGGTCCTTCGCACTGGGGATTGGCTAAGCTGACCCGTCGTTTTTACTTCGTTCCAACTGAACGTTGGGAATGAAGGCGCGTCACGAAGGAGTCGTGCTTGGGCTTCTGGACTGCCCTAATGCGCGTGATGGCGCCCAATTAGAAGATTAGAGCAAGCCGAGGAAAGGCCCCTGACGTGCTGCTTCTTCCTCCCACCTCTTTCTACGAAGTCAATTAGAAAGCGGTGCGTGATTCGCGTAGCTCCACAGCAATTGCGCGCGTGAACCGTTGAGTTGCGGGTGAACTGGGCGAGTTACGCGTGTGTCTCTCTTTGTGCTTTCGGTATTGCATTCATCTGCGATCGATGCAGAAACCGGGAGGCTCAAACCGAGTTCACTCTGCCTATACATCCTACAAAACTCAGTGTGCATGCAGAATCGAACCCGAGTCACCACGAGATCCGTGCTTCGAATGCCGCTTGGCAATGAGTTTAAGAAGAAAACTTGGCACGCGGCATTCGAACCCTGGATATCGCAGTGGCTCGTGTTTGCACACTGTCTTTTGTATGATGTGGGAGCAGTGTGACCCCGGCTTCAAAGCTCTTCCCAAACGCCCACGTTAATCTGAAAAACTTGTCGAAATCTATTTTAAATGTTTATTTCTAGGATAAAAACCTCTGTTTTGGTTGTATATTCAAACTCCATACCCGTCAAATATTTTACCACAGAAGGTGTTGGGTTGGGTTTCTCGAGAGAAGTATGGCGTGACGTTACGAAGAACAGTCACAAAAAACAGTCACACGCTCCTCAAACTTAGCAGACTCTTTTCCCGCTACGCGGGAAGATTTTCCCCCTAAATTTTGCAGAAAGATTATTTTAAATTTGACAAAATTTAACGTGACTTCCGAGCTAAGAAAAGCTCATAAACACTCAGTGCAGTTGTAAACACGCCGCATGTTTTATGTCTCCCGACTTTATCACTGAGAATAAGATACGTTTTGAGATGCGTATCACCATGCAACGTGCTGTCCCTAAGTCGAACAGGTTATTCATTTTGTAACTTGTCTTACTTCTGTTTGCTAATTGAGGCTCTATAGAATTGGTACAATCCAAGCTGACTTGCTGCGCACGCCAACAATGTATGAGCCGCTGCCTATATCATTAAGACTAATGATGGCGGGGCGTGCGGCGCATAAAGTGGCACTGTAAGTGGACCATTGGCGAACTTATCATTTTGCCGCCCTCGACAGTTTTTAAACGTCCACCCCCCCCCCCCCTCAGCTATACTTTGTTATTAAGTTGCCTTTGGTATATATTACACGCTGCGACCGCGGTATTGCAGACAAAACCAGGGAAGTTGCCCGGTTGGATTTCAGAATTGCATAGAAGAAAATCTGATAGACTGAATTATAAACCAAAAAAATACACTTTTCAGTTAGTTTAAAATTTCCTTCCAAAGTGAGACAGTTGTTTTGCTTGTTTTTTTTTAACCTGACGCCAAACTGATTGTGAAGCTTACTCGAACAGTGTGTGTCATAAAGCACTGTTCCATGGCACATATCTATTGTGCACTCTGCTCCGCTTCCCATTGAAGTTTTATAGTGGGTCCTGTCTCCAACGTGCTGTGTGCACAAGGTTAGCTTCAGAAGTCTTGGCACCGCTCTAGCTACACTTAGTAATCCGCCACCAGCCTCCCCTAAATTCTGCCACCCTAAGCAGCAGCCTACTCTACCTATTGGTAATTTCAAGATGTACAGTAACTTGGCGCTTACTAAAGAGGATCAGTGACTATTTAGCGACCTATAGGGCCAACAGCGCGAGAGTGTCTTTTAATAAAGTCAAATTTCATTGGTACATCTTATAAAAAAAACAATATGTCTATAAATGTGTGCGCGCCTTTCGTATTGGGGTCGCGACAAAGCTCCCAAATTAAAGTGTCGATGCGGGCGAGAGTGTTCATGACTGACAAAAGCCAAACAGCGCACAAAGAAATGAAGCGAAGACAAGCGAAAGGAGTGTACAGGACAAGCGTTGACCGTGACATCTGAAATTTTATTGGGAGTCGAAGCCCAGCAACAATGACAGATCAAATGAACATGCATATTAATAATGAGACATCAGAACCGCTATTTTGACGCAAGTGTAGAAAACTTTAATATGAGCTTTCTCGTAGTTCACGGTAAAAACACACACCAAACTCAGAATAAACTATACAAGAATATTCTCCGCTCGGGTCTCTACAAACAATCTAGAGTTCCGGTTTTCACAGTTGCGCATTTCAACAGTGGCTCGGTGTTTGACTGGAATTGCCAGAATCGTAGAACCCCGCTTTTCCGGGTAAGTACGCCCGCTGACGTACACGCCACGACGCCTATCCGCGTAACGAAACATTTTCCCGCTCATACCTAACCCAACGTGCAAATTACAGGGTTTCTCAAATCGGCCCATCGAAGAGCGATGCACGCGTCACTGAAGAAGGAGGGAAGGGAAAAGAGGAAGAGAGAGTGGAAACTTCGACCCCTGCGTGTCAACAACGAGCAGTTTGGACAAACCGGAGGATTTTGCGCAACGCCAATTTCCCAAGTAGTACAAGTACGTGTGATAAAACTGGCACCGTATTTTGCGGACTAGTCTGCGCCCCCTGTATAGTCCCCAGGAACAGATTTCAGGCAGAAAATAGAAAACGTTTTTCCTGAGATAGTTCACAGCCGGTGCATTGTCCGCACTTGGTGCATACTCCTAACGCAAAATATAATTCTTTTATCATACAGAAATTCTCGTTAACATTATTTGTCGTTCACAAAAGCCGTCATGCCTCGTAATAAAAATGATTTAGGAAAAAGAAAAACCCTATGTGTAGACAACCCAACCTCTGTAGATAGTCGGCACCGCAAAATGTTTTAGCTTTTAAACTTATATATCGTAGAGGACCTTATTTTTGTGAAGACTTAAATTTTGCGAATTTCACGAATACACGCAACAAAAATTGAAGACGTTTACAATTCTCTGTAATGACGAATTAGAGCGGAGCTCTTGAGGAGGGGGAGGAGGGTCACGTGTGACGTCACGAGGGTAAAATTTTCCGCTGTATTTAGCGGGAAAATTTTCCCGCTACATTTAGCGAAAAGTTTTCCCGCTAATTTTAGCGGAAACATTTCCCGCCAAATTTAGCGGGAACATTTTGCCCTCGTGATGTCACACGTGACGTCATTATGGGAAACGTCCCATAATGCAACGCGCGGTTACGCCGACGGCGCCAAGCCGAGAAAAAAACGCCTAAAAACTGCGCTCTAAAAAAGAATGCCATGCTTGAGAAAATAATGCAGTCCAAGGACTTGCTGACGTAGTGGTGCTTACTGAAACGTGGCTTTCCGCAAAGGTTGGGAGCAACGAACTTTTTGAGTGTACCAGGCGATTCAACGTTTTTCGGCATGACAGAGGGGAAAGACGCGGCGGTGGTGTTTTGATTGCCGTCGCCGATTACATTATCTCGTCTACTGTAGATGTCGTCAGCAGCCTTGAACTTGTTTGGGTTGAACTTCGCATGCGTTTCAAAACGATTATCTTGGGTGTCTGCTATCGTCCACCATCGTTTAGTGCGACTTTTGTTGACAATTTACATGATTCAATAAATAAAATTATGGTACGTTTCCCAAATGCTTCAATTATGTTACTAGGCGACTTCAATTATCCAAATATTTTATGGTCGAACAAATCTCCTTATCTTTGTCCCTTTTCTACCGAGTGTAGCAATTTCTTGAACTTGTGTGCTAATTTCAATCTCTCGCAAGTTGTAACCCAGCCAACCCGAGTTACGCCCACATCATCAAGCGTCTTGGATCTTGTATTGACCACCTCCCCAGACCTTGTCAGTCCCATAACTTACTTACCAGGTTTAAGCGATCATTCCTTGCTTCACTTCACATTGAACATTCCTGTTCCTAATCAAGATAACCACTATAAATGTATTAGAGATTATAAGAAGGCGGACTTTGTTGCCATTAATCGTGAGCTATGTCTGTTTCTAGATGAGTTCCTTCAAGGGTTTGATGAGAGATCTATAAATATGAACTGGAATTTATTTAAAAATAAAGTGGCTTCACTCACAAATACGTTCATACCATTGAGAACCATCAGATCGAACCGAAAATCACCGTGGTTTAACCAGTCACTGAAAAGGTTGTCAAACAAGAAAAAACGCTTGTTTCGTTCCGCGAAGTTATCCAATTCCCAGTCTCGTTGGGACACCTACCGATGTGCAGCTACTAATTACAAAGTAGCTCTAAAAGAAGCGAAGTACTCATTTTTCAGTAAAACTTTACCTTCTATGCTCATACATAATCCTAAACAATTCTGGAATGTTGTAAACAAGACTGACAAGCATGTTATAACACTTAGATGTACAGATGGTACAGTAGTTCCCAGCGGTCAATGTGCTAGCATTCTTAACGCGGTGTTTGTTTCGGCGTTTTCTAGTAATGTAAATGCTACTTACCCTGCCTGTTACACTTACGAGTTTTTTCCAATGGACCCAGTTCTTATTGACACAGTTGGTATTGCGAGAATAATAGAAAAACTGAAGATGTCGTCATCCTCTGGTATCGATAATATCAACTCTAAATTTTTGCTCAATACTAAGATGTATACCTCTATAATCCTGAGTAAACTGTTTCAGCAGTCTCTTGATACAGGTTGTATACCAGAGGATTGGAAGACCGGGAAGGTGATCCCTTTGCACAAATCTGGTGAAAAGCATTGTCCAAATAACTTTCGACCCGTGTCACTTACCAGCATTCCCTGTAAAATCATGGAACATATCATTTACTCCCATCTTGCAAACTACTTAGAGTCCAATTCTTTTTTCAATTCATCCCAGCATGGGTTTCGTAAGTCATTCTCATGTGAAACTCAGCTTTTGTGTTTCACACATGATCTACATTCCATTCTTGATCGTGGATCTCAGGCGGACTGCATATTCCTAGATTTTTCAAAGGCATTCGATAAAGTATCTCACGAACTTCTCTTTCTCAAGCTGACTAAACTAAACTTAGACACCAACGTCCTTGCATGGTTGCGCTCCTTCCTCACTAACCGGTCCCAATTTGTGACGGCTAACAATATCAATTCTGATTTATCTCCAGTTGGCTCAGGTGTACCCCAAGGCTCGGTTCTGGGGCCCTTACTTTTTCTCATCTATATTAACGACCTGCCCACTAATATATGTTCATCCGTCAGTCTCTTTGCCGATGACTGCGTCATTTATCGCGAAATTAACAGTCATTCTGACGTCTCCCTTCTTCAGTCAGATATTAACAGTGTTTCTGAGTGGTGTGATTTGTGGAACATGAAACTAAACATTAATAAGTGTAAATCTATGCGTGTTTCCCGTCTTGATAATCCGTGTGCTTCTTATCGTCTAAATAATCTCTCTCTCGAAACCGTATCATCGTATAAATATCTGGGTGTGCATATATCTGCTAATCTGTCCTGGTCGTGTCACGTTGAATATATTGTAAATAACGCCAACCGCATGCTTGGATATCTACGAAGAAACTTTTGTCTTGCTCCCAGCTCATTAAAATTACTTTTATATAAAACATTAGTTCGTACTAAATTGGAATATGCAGCTTCGGTTTGGGATCCTGGTCAAGAATCACTTATCTCCGAATTAGAAGCGATTCAGAACCGCGCATCTCGTTTCATCCTTTCAAATTATCATCGTACATCCAGTGTGACCGCAATGAAGTCTAGCCTATCATTACCTCTTCTTTCACAACGTAGAAAAATGTTCCGTCTGTGCTTGTTTCATAAGATATATCATAATAATCCGATTCTAAAAGAAAGACTACTAACAACACCTCATTACGTTTCAGCACGCATCGATCACCGTCATAAAGTTGCCATTCCGTCTTGTCGTACTAAACATTTTTATGAGTCTTTTATTCCTAGTGCCTCAACAATGTGGAATCACCTTCCCGGAGTCATTGCCGAAATCCCCGATATCGAGTGTTTTAAAACTGCCGTTTCCAATCTGTTTTTGTAAAGAGCCATAACTATTGTATAATATTTTTCTGTTGTACGCTGTATATTGTGTTGTACTTTTAATACCCACTCCCCTCTGTAACGCCCCTGGCCCTGAGGGTAAATAAATAAATAAAAATAAATAAATAATATAGTACGTAAAATACCGCTCTCTCTCTCTCGCTCTCTCAGCCCGGCTTCGCTGAAGCGTTTCTGCAGATAAACGTCCGCGCAAGTAGATCGAGAAATGACCTTCGGGAAGCAGGAATTCACGTCACTCGGTCTGGGCACGGAAGCGTGGAAAACAATGGGCTCCTTTGTGTTGGGTGTCAAGTTCGACGCAGTCCTTCCGTCCCCGTAACAAAGCGCTTTCGCTCGCAGCTCTTCCTTGGTGCTGCACTTACCATCGTGACGCGCCTGGACTCCGCGGTTTTTCATTCAAATCACATTGGTTGCGCGAAAATTATTTTTTTCTTCGCGAAAACTTTTTTGCTCGCGTCAAGAAATTCAGATCACGGAATGCGATCTGCGCGAAGAAGGTGCACAAAACAAAAATAACAGAAAAACTAAAAGTTGAATCGCAAGTAGAAAGAGCATGGCTGAACGATCAAGTTATTAAGAAGATTTGCTTTGTCTCTGGTCGAAGGATTGGGACTGTTCTAAACCCGTAACACGCAAGAAACGCTGTATAATTTCTATGAATTTCTCGAATACACCAATATTGTTCAAGGTGTGAGCCCAGAACTCCGCCACCAGCTGATGATGTATGCATGCATGGACGTGAGTGCGTGTGACATTCAGCCGGCAAGTGTGTGCACGTGTTCAGTGAACAGCGGCTGAAGTGATGTTGTGCCGTGATGATGCTCGTGATGCTTGCTTATACCAGCATCTGCAAGTCTCGTCATCCCCTCGCGTTCCCGCGACTACCTCATGCAGAAACTGCAATTCTTTTGACACTAAATAGTATTTTTTGTTTACATTATTTTGTATCGCTCCTTTCTCTACTTTAATTCTTCTTTATAAGCACAAAAACAAGGAACAGTCAGGAGAAATTTGGGCCTCCGCTGAGGGGCGGCTAGTTACCTAGCTCGCAGATTGCAAGAACACCTGATGTTTAATATATATGCCTAATATATCCAGGCACGACATCCGCTAGCTCTTACTCTTTCTCGCGAATTAATGTGCTCATACGCAATATGTCATCATATTGAAGGTCCTTGAAAGGACTTAGTAAAACTTAGCCTACGTTTCAGGATTTGAATTGGGAAATAAGGCTAATGTTAAACACAAAAATTTATGAAGGGAATGTAAGGGCACAAACGAGCTGGTTTAGAATGAACATGGCATAAACCCCTACACTGAAGGCGAGAAACGACATCGAGACGTTTTAGTGCTCGTGTCGTTTTTCGCCTGCAGTCTCGGTATTTATGTCACATGCATAAAAATCTACATCGATCGTAACGTAAAATGTGTGAGATGTTTCACTTTACTACTGTCGGAACGCGATGCCTCGTTCGACCTACTGGGAACTTCAGAATCCTAGTGAACTATCATCTCTATCGCAATAACTCTCATTTCATCTTAAATTAGGTAGCAGATCGACTGCAGTTAATGTAAGTTCTAAAACAAAACATGACAATTTACACGGGAAGAAAAAGGCCCGCGTCTAACAGCAATTACCGCGTCCTCGTTGCAGCGATATATTTTTTTTTCCAAATTTTATTGAAAGTTATAAAAGTCAAATTTCTTGGTTTATGTAGTTCACAATCGCAATTCTTACATATTAGGTCCTCAATATCACGATTTCTAATTATCAATACAAAACTAACAAAGACATATTTTCCCCCGTTAACAGAACTTTTGGAGGCGGTGCCCACTGTTTCCCTACAGTCCGTTTCATCCGAAGCCCTAGCGCTCCAACGCCACGAGCCAATGAGGACAATCAAGCGTCAATCGGAAAGCGCGCTGAATCACGGCATTTTCGTGTTTCTAGGAGTGTGTTACCGTCAACGAATTCAATCAAGCGCCAAAGACATGCGTCGTGCCATCACGTTTTTCGTCTGTGCGTTTGGGTTTGTGTAGAAGCTCTTTTTTTTTTTTCGTTTGGTTTTACGATGGAACGATGTATAGAAAATGTGCTGGCTTGTTCAGCAAGTCGGGAGATGTGACTAGCGGCATGGGCAATAAATAATACGTTCGAGGCACTCTGCTTGTCCGAGTCCAAGCTTCAATCTAGAAGTAGAGTCACTAAATAAGCATAGCTTTATTTAGTGACACTATCTAGAAGCACTCGAGTCCTATTCGCGACTCCAGCGAAATCGACGCCGCGTAGCGGCGACGCCCAGAAGCTCAGAGAGGAGGTCGTTTCGACTCTGTCGTCTGCTATCGCTGCTTGGTTCTCGTATAGGCAGCATTGAAACAAACATCGTTCCCAGTAATTATTTTTATTCTTCCGCCGTGTCATTCCTAAGCACTGACTAGAAGAAGGTTTCTACCTTCGAAAAATCGCTTTGCTTTCATATATAACACCGATTTTACGCTGCAGTGCAAGACATTTATGGTGGTCCGCGTGTTGAACGACGAAAACGACCTCCTCTCGTCCGCCATTTTGCCTGACCAGCGCGCCCCCTATAGTTCGCTGGAGTCGCGAATACGCACGGCAGGGTTGCACTTAGAGAACGAAGAAAATTCTTCGAACATTTTCTGATGACCTAACGCGACCTGTCGATTCGTCAACACTGTCTGACTATACCCTCCCTCCGGCTGCACAATTATATGCGTGAAATGTGGCGCCGTGAAACGTTTCTAAAGAAAAACCTTAAACATTTGCTCGGAGTGACTCCCGTACAGATTTCAGTTGTTCATGGCAAGTTCTGGGAACGCGTAGAATTCAGGTTATGGTAAGTTTTCCATGCAAGACACGAATTACACGAAGTATACGTTCTGCACATTTACTGCACATAACTTGTACTTGAATTTGTTCTGTGTGAGTAGCTGATTATATACTTGTACTATTGCTTTGAAGATAATTGGCTTAGGTCTTAGGACTGCCTCAGGTCTTGTCATCAATTTATGAAAGCAGCAGTAGTTTTAAATTTCCCAAGCTGATGTGCAGTAGTTTTGTTTTTTTCCTAGAGTGCGGTTTAGTATTGTCTAAAATGAACTAAATTAGTCTTCAATTTTGCTCAACTAATTCAATTGAAATTTCTGAAATTTAAAAAGTGTTGTACACGTTCCTCGAAAAAAGGAACGAAAGCTCGTTCCTCGTTCCTTCTGATTTTTGGAACGCGTTCCCGTTACAAGTTCCATCTGAGAGAAAGGAACTCGTTCCCGTTACAGTGTAAAAAATGGAACGTGTCGTCACATATACGTTACATTTGTATCTTGCTAATTACCATATTTAATTAAATCGAGGAAAGTGTGTTTTTTTTCTTTTTTATCTATTCCATCAAATGGGAACATACGAATTTGAATGCCGTGATGGAAGAGCATCAGAAGGAAACAAGCGGAAGCAGGGTTTAATTTGTTGATATATTCAAGTTTAGAAATCTAAAGCTTTTAACTATATTCATGTTTGTGGTGGGGGATTCAGACGAGTCAAATGAACTCTTACATTCTCCTAGAAAAGGGTATATTCTTACACCCCTTGTCCCATACAATACACCCCAAAACTTCAGTTCGACGTATAGCGCGCTGACGTCGAACCGACGGTACCAACTTTCACGGAAGGCTTGATAGCCGAGTAGTACAACTTGTTAATACAGATAATGTACGTGTTACTGACTACAAAAAAAATTATATTAATCGGAATTTCTTGGTTCTACCGCAAGACCTCAGTGTTTTTTTTTCTGTAGTTTTTGATACGTACTTTAGCTGTTAAGTAAATGAGATCGCAACGTTATCAAGCCTCTATAGTAAAATTTGGTGCCGTCTGTTCGACTGTCAGGGCGCTGTACGTCGAATGGAAGTTTTGGGGTGCATTATATGGGACAAAAGAGTGTAAGACAACACCCTTTTTGTAGCGTGTACCCTACATTGCACGAGGGTTTTACGACAACGTCACAAGCTTCTATCTAGGAAAGTCCCTTCTTCGAACGTAACAACAGTTGCTTCTCGATGTTGCTGTCCGCAAGACGAGCAAGTGAAGAAGAGGGTATACGCTTTTGGAAGGTCAGTCTTGAAAAACTACAAGTCCTTCTTCATGAAGGCTGAATTCGTTGTTCAGTTTGGAGTTGGGGGACAAGAAGAGAATGAGTAAAGGTTAATTTTTGTGTATTTTGTGTACCTTTAAATTTTTTAATGTTTGGGATACAAGGATGTGTTCAATGTCTGGTAACCTTTTTTTTTTGTATTTTTAGGTCTCTTTGTGGAAGTTTGCTCATGATGGCTCTAGTCAACCTTAGATTTCTGGGTGTATGAGGATTCGTGGAAGCAAAAAAAGTAGCTCAGTTTGAAACGTCCTTCTTTCTGTGTCTTTTCCTTCGACTAACAATTTTCTTTTTGTACAGCGGTCTCAGGCACTGGAAAAAGAATCGATGCCCACTAGCTCTCCTGCACCCGACTGTTACAAAGCGAAGACCACAAAAAAAAAAAAAGAACAAGATGAGTTAACAAAAAGTTAACAAAATCCTGCTCCCACTAAAGATATTGTTTTAATTACTTTCAAAATTTCCCTAGTCGAAATAAAATAAAAATTACCCCACTGGACGATAAAAAGGAACGCCGTTCCTTTTTCCGTTCCAGTAAAAATGTAACGAGTTCCCGTTCCAGTTCCACCGATGCAAAATGGAACGGCGGCGTTCCTTCGTTCCTCCTAAAAGGAACGCGTTCCAGGAACGCCGTTCCTTGGAACGCCGTTCCGTACAACACTGAATTTAAATAAACTGAATGAAAAATCGTCATGAGTTTTTGGTGTGCATTTCTGTACTTTCCAAGCTTGTCTAGAGAGACTGCGACACAAGACCGAATTAGCAGGCATGACAAATAGTGACACGGAAACAATAATGTACAAAACAAGATTGTGTGCGTACAAATGAGTATGCGTCGTTTTCTTTTTTTTTTCTTTTTTTATAAATGAAAAATTAATATTAAATTGCAACTACCATTGTGGTTAAACTGTAAATTGTGCTGCTTGGCAATATATGTCTCAGAAAAATGTAAAAAAACGCCAATGTTGCGTTTGCGCTGTGTCGCGCTGTCTATGTACACAACATTCTCATAACTAAAGACATTTTGAAAGGAAAAACCATAAGACAAAATTTTAGGCATGTTAACAAAATTTTCACACCTTTATCGTAAAGTAAATTCTGATAGCAAAAGAATCTGTGAGCGTTCCTGCCGCAAGTCGAGTTTCTGCAGCATCATTACGTAAAACAAAATAAACATGAATTCAAGTAAATTACCTGTATTTTCATTAGAAATATACTTGAATATTAAGATTTGTTTTTACACTTCTGACTAACGAATTCCTGCAGGCAGCCGCCGTAGACTACTGCGGCTTTACAGAAAATTTAGCAAGCTCGAAAGCTGCTCTCAGTAAAACGCTAGGAAGCAAAATCCGCTGCTCTTTCGGTACTGGCACAATGAGAGGTAGAGTGACACTGAGAACGGCTTCGTACCATTAACAAAGTATTGCGTCGCATTCAACGATAAAATTTGTGTTTGCACAAAGTCAACGGATATTTTTCTACTATACGTTTAATCCCTGCTTATACGGTACACTCGACGTCACAAGTGCCCTAGCAACAAAGAAGAAAACATGTTTTAGGGCGAGTTTCTTGACCTCTTCCGCGTGCAAAGAAACAATCCCTGTGAAACAAAACGCATTAAAAATAAAAACGAAACCACAAACAAAGACAATTCTATGCGAGAGCAAGTTCGTCTGCTACTTGTGCAGGTGATGGCCATGACGTCAGAAAGACTCTCGACTTCTGATTGCTCCAATAGAAGGATAGCGGGTAGACCTCAGCAAGCTTCCTTAAGGCCTACACACTATCCTTCATTGAGAATCAGTCAGAGCTCGGCGTTCTGACGTCACCACAACCCCCGCAAAGAAGCAGACGAACTTACGAGCTGATGGGACCAATCCGAGAGCGTCGAAAGAGCGCCATCAAGGGCTGTGTTCCAAATCTTACCCGAATGGATCCGAGTTACTCCGGCGGGTCGTGTCACGTCACAACGCAGATTGCAAAACGCTGACGGGTAGGTTTTAGAACGCCAAGGTACAAAACCCTTACACTGGAGTAGGATCGAGTAAATTTCGGAACACAGCCATGGTGTTCGGGATATTTCAGTCGTGTTCTATAATCGGTGAACCAATCATAAGGAAAACATACCGAGTGTCTAGCGCTTCTCGAAACAGCTTGAATGGCCCCATTAGCCTCGATCGTCGGCTGGGTCTTGTGGTCGGTTTGCCTTGCTGCATACCCGACACTGGAGGAATAACACGGAGCCAACGGTTTCAACTACAAGAAACTACATTTAATGGGACATGGGCGAGACTGATTAACATGAGCACAGCCGCTCGAGTCCAGTGCGGTGACTCGCCTGGTGCGCTGCCTCTGACGTCACCGCCACGCGGAAAACTTGGACACCTGTGCCCCGCAGTCTGGCAACTGGCTGGGTGGCCACCAGGGTGCCCACAGTCTGTACTTAAGTCGAAACGAAGAATAGAAACTAACTACCCAATAAAAATAGAAGGTCACATCACGTTGATAAAGCGAAAGAGCAACATATTTTAAAATCTTTTAATGCACCATGATGGTAAGACCTGAGACTGGGGTACAAAACACATAAATGCCGGTAAAGAGACGGAACAGGAAAGGGGAAAAGAACGTGCATTTAGAACGCCTTGTGGCAGCTTGTGGTATGGTTGAACCCTTGCCCCGTGTCTTTAAGCATCAGCGGAGGTGAACGAAGTTGCATTTAAATCGCCAACGGTCCTCACTGCTTTCCTAAATTTAAAATCACTACGAAAAAAAGTTTTGCAACTTGGAAATGCACATAACCAGAAAATTAAAAAACTAAAGAATTAATAAAATAACTTCGCGCAATTATTCGTAATTGTTATAAGTTTACAAAAGTCATATTTTGCGTTACCAAAAAAACAAAAGGACAGTGCACTTCTAATTGTTCAAATGTTGACGTTTTTCGAAGAAAATAGCCCTATATCGCCAAATACGCGCGATACGTTAGGGCATCATTGATCGAGTTCCTGCCAGACAATAGTATCTATGTGTGTGTGTGATCCGTACGGCACAGTTTCTTAATTTGTTAGAAATGAAAAGTTTGACTTCCATGCCATGCTTTTCATGTTTCTGAAACATGAAAAGTGAAGTGAACAGTTTAATATGCAAAACACTCGCATTATCTCTAGTCAGTAAAGTATAAGCAGCATTGCTAAAAGGTAAATGTAGTTATTGCTTTAGACACGCCAACGCTACGAGCCAACGGGGGCCAATCAAGCTTCTTGGAAAGCGCTATAGGTAACCGTACTTATCGTGTTTCTATACGCATGCTACCGCCAACCGACACGATCGAGCTCGAGGAAGTGAGTTGTGACATGGCATGTTTAGTCCGTGCGTTTCTGTTTCGATGCAACTAAATCTCGGCCCCGTTGAGTTGGTATAGCAACTGCAGAGTTATCGAGAAGCATGCCAATCGTTAGTCTCGTCAGAAAAGACCCCCAAAAGCTCAGGTCAACACTAAAATGGGTGAGGAAGCTGCATACGACTACAGTTTCTGATAGGATTAGAACGGCAGAGAAGCCCAATTCAGTCGCACGTTCTCCAATACGAGATTCCTTGCTTCGATAAGGCTGGGCGTCCCGTAAGCTTGGAACGTGCAGGCGCGCAGCCAAAGACACTCCGTAAGGCCACGAGCACGGGTCCGTGCACCCGAAAGACGTGCCCTACCGTTCTCACCCCGTCAGTGGCAATAGTAATTTGTCGCACGTTCATTGGCTACATACATTTCCGTCGCGTTCCTCCGCACAGTCGCCGGTTATTTTGAAGCGACACAACTCAACCCGAGAGTTAGTAATTAGCGTTCACAATTCCTCCCCGCGTCTTTTCGAGGCCGCAGCGCGGTTCGGGTCGAAGGCGAAACGGTCATGCCCGACCATTAATCTGCACTGTCACGCTGACGGAACCGCGGCCTGGTGACTGATGGCAAAGGAACGCCTTGTTTCAACATTTCTGTTATTCACGATGAAATGATTCCAGGTAACCGTGCGCCCGCGAGACTCCCTCGGGACTCCGTTTACATTCAATCGTCTGGACTTGTTCGCGGGCCTAAAACAGACATGCTCGGTCGCTGTTTCCGCGTTCCAGCGACCTTGGCGTTGGATGTTGGCGTAGCTTCGTTTGAAAACGGTCCGAGCATAATCGGGCCGCTTTCTTCTCGGAACATAAGGAGTGTGTCTGGTCCCGAGGGGCGCGCCAGTCATTTCAAGGTCGTCAATGAACTGGCGCGATGGCGTCATTGAACGGAAAGCGCGCCAAAAGGGTTGACCGTAAAAGGGCTTTGAGATACCACCTCCACGCTCTCTCGTGCTACGAAAGCGGTTCAATGACTTCATTCATTTATATTGAGCTGATTATAAATTGGATTTGTCACTAATTAATGGTGCTCTACAAAGTCGTCGAAACGTGCAGCACTGTTAGCACGCACAGGCGATCGCCGGTTTCTCCGGTGTTTCTCTGGAATCAATTAAAGGGCTCTCATCAAAACTACTAGTTTGCTGCAAAGTGTTCCTTTTTTTTTTTTTCTGAGATCAGAAGGCGAAAATGTTTAAATGGCGTGTTTGTGTTAACGGTGTCACGCACTGTAGTACACCTACTGCACCTCAATCGTCAGCTTAAAGATACGTGTATATAAATTAAAATATGCAGATAAATGAACCGTACTCATAAAATTGGAATAGAAATTTGAAAGCCGGGATTCGAACCCGAGTTTCCTGCTTATCGGTGAGGTATGCTAAACACTGCACAACTATTAACACCCATTACAGCGCACACTAGCAAACGTACACTCACACCGTACACTCACTCCTTACGCACGAAATGAAAGGAAAAATTCAAACGAACCGCGCTGACTGACAACTCGTTTTTATATACGTTGTCTTCTTCTTTCAATTCGGTAGTTCCAGACGTAGAAGAAGACAAAGTACATAAAAACGAATTGTCAGTCAGTGTGGTTCGTTTGAATTTTTCCTTTCTTTTTCGTGTGTAGGAGTGAGTGTACGGTGTGAGCGTACGTTTGCAGTGTGCGCTGTAGTGGCTGTTAATAATATTAATAATGAATCTTTATTTTGTTTCATCACTGAAATGGGGGACCAAGACAAGAAGCTGCTGCAGCAGCTTGACGGAGGTCCTGGCCCCCTTTACAGGTTCAATCTCCACCTCTGCCCGTTTCGATCTGAATGATCATCGTACCGGCGTGCGGTCGTGGATCACTACTGCGTGATGCACGTTAAAGACCCCAGGCTAGTGTTGTACTGCACTGGCTAAATTTCTAGGGCTGGGCGTCAGTTATAAGTTTTCACCCGATCAATCGCCACTCTTTAAGCGGCTAATTAATCGATTAATCGTTTCCTTTATTTCCATGCATATTAATTTTATTTTCAACTCAAAATTACATTTTCTTGCCTATGCTGAATATCCGAGAAACGGTTAAATGTACAATATTAAGTTCTAAATACACATTATTGTGTAGTTGAGAACAGTCAAAAGACACTTTCTCACACACACACACAAGTTATTACCTCAGCCAGAGACGAAAAGAGGTTCTTTGATATTCCCCAGCAATAGCGAACTTCTTTTATTGCTCACAATAGTATCTGCTGCGGTAAACGGACACTCGCACGGCGTTGATGCGGCTGGGACACGCATAACCTTCTCCACTTGTTTTGAGTTACCAATCTCACCCCTACAGTTTACTTGAATGTCAACATTTTCCCTTTCTTTTATTATTACTCCTGTGTGCTATGCGGCATAGGAAGGAAACGAGTATACCTAAAGTTTACCTTGATACAGGATTGTCACGGTTTGGCCGAGACGGGTCACAAGCGAATTGAAAAGAAGGCAAAGCCGCAGAGAAATTGCTACATTCTATTTACGAAGTACAAATACGGACAAATGGCAAATCAAAAAATAATTACGACAAAAAATACAAAAACATACGTTTAACTACGTAGTCGAACGACGGGCAAAGAGGCGTCCCCAGTCCGTCACATCGAATGCCCCTGAGAGTTCGTTGCGTGGACGAACCGTGAAGAGGTGCAGCTCACCGTAGTCACCTCGAATCCTGGGCTTTCGAAGTAAAGAGCTGCCGTTGAAGCTTGGGCGTAGCAAGAGTCGGGCAAGGTCCTGGACCATAGCCCTAGACCTCTTCGCGGAGCTCCTCGTCCGACCAAACCTCAGGTTTCGCTGGCCATCCTCTCTTCTTTTTCCTCTATCCTCCAGCTTTATCTCTTTGCGGTCCACTTCTTTCTTCTCATCACGGCATGGAGCCGCAGAACCATGACACAGGTGTACTCGTCCACGTCTGGGTGTTGAAGGCGTTGAAATTTTACTTCTTTTTGTTCGTCAAAATTTAACCGGTTAACCAGTTAAGAAAATTAATCGCGATTAAAGCATTAATCGATTATTCGTTAGGCTAATCGATCAAGTGCCCAGCCCTAAACATTTCGCGCCTACAGCGTAAACAACTGTCGCCGCACCTCAAAGGCTGTGCTGTATAAACACGAACGTCATATTTGTTGTTATTGTTGTTTTGTACAGAAGGGGTCGGTGGCCGAGGTGTTAGCGCACCTCAGCTTGGAGCACAGTGGAGCGAAAGCTCCCGCTGCTCGAACCCAGGGATCCTGGGTTCGATCCGCACCCTACACGTGTCGATCTGGATGAGCATCGTAGCGGCGTGATGTCGTGTATCACTATCCCCTGATACACCTTAAAGACCCCAGGCTAGCGGTTGAAACGAAATGGAACGTACCATTTCGCGGTTCTCGGGCTTCCCGCCATGGTTGCTAGACGGTCGGCATCTTCAAAAAGACCGGCGTACTACGTCTGGCGCTTCGGTGCACGCCCGTCCAAATGCGGTGCCTGGGAGGCGCCTTCTGCTGGTGTGGTTAGCTTCCTATTTCGCCCATGCATCGGAAGTCGTCGCGAAGTGGCAACAAATGACGTCACAGGCGAGCCGTCGCGTCATGCTGTCCGATGTCGCGGTATGCTGACGGTTGGTCGTCGAAGTGTAGGAGAAAAGACGAACGAACGCGAGTGTCGCCGTCGTCGTCGCGGTGTCCCCAACTTCTCGTTGCGGAAGCTTCCGTGGACTGTCCAGCTGAGATCGAGCTGCGGCAGAACGGCCGTCTCTCGATTCCGCCTCCACTAGAGTCACTGTATGGTGACCCATACAGTGACTCTAGCCCTCCACTGCTGTGTATACCGCCAGGATCGCGGCAGACAACAACGTAACACTTCTACGACGTCATCGGGCGAAAATTTGACAAACCACATTTGAGGACGCGTCTCGACGCAACCGACGGAGACGCGCTGCAGGCCACTGCGTGGCTCAACGGCAAAATTAGCAAAATGGCAAATCATAAAATTTGAAATACAAGATAAACAACCTCGTTCCCAGAATCAACGGGGGAAAAATACTGCAGCGTCCTCCCGTTTTCTAAATAAAAGTACTGCATCGCTCCTTCGTAAACAATTCATTATGTACCTTCGCTACTGGCGCACGGTGAGTTAGTTACCAGCTTAGCTCGTAGATTCAGCCTGAAAACGAACGTGAGTTTCTGTGTTCCCACGCCTCTTTGGCATCCGGTCGAACGAACCTTGAAGAACATTCGTGCCTGTTTCCGAGGCTGCGCAAGATCAAACCCATCTCTGCCGTCGACGTAATCACTCAATAAAAGCACGCCGAACAGAATCTTAAAGACGAAGTCCATCCGCATATACGCCGTGGCTGACGTGAGGTGAAATGGTAATACTATGGCGCGTCGTCTGTCATTGCATAATGCCTGACCGTGAAGTGAAGGAAAGAAAAACAAGCACAGATACGGTTTCTGAGACAGTGTTTAGCTTTCATGGTATACCTTGATTTTATTATGCTTGACCTGCACGTTCACGCTATTTTTTGTTTAACATTTGTATCAATCACTGTAAAAATATTCTCGACAGGCGCCGGCCGTACGGAAAATGACCCATCCTGAGAAATTGCATGAAGTGTCGGATTTTGTAGGCGAAACAAAATTTTCAAAGCAGAGGAAAAATCTTTTTTTTTTCTTGTGTAAAAAAAATAATAATTAGTGTGCGCGTTTGTGTGTGTGCGTCCGTGCGCGTGCGTGCGTGCGCGTTTGCGTGTGTGTTTTGGTACTTTTTAGAAATAAAAATATAGTGGCATGACGAAGCGCATTATTAATCTCACTGTGTATGCCAAAAACTCACGGTTGAAAAAGAAGGTGATAAAGGAGAAAACAGTAGTGAAAGGTTCTAAGTTCGTTTCATTCCAAGTCTCATGAACTTTTCTCCGCTTCTCCAGTTTAATTTTCTGCGCCCTGCAGTTTGTTAATACACAATTGCTATTAACCGACTAAAGGTTGATGTACATTTAACAGTCGTTTGAACGCCAGGAGTTCGGCATAAAGTCAATTTGTTTTCCCCGTTAAACTCGACCCAAATGAGCAGATGAATACACCATATGAACTAAAATATATGCACGAGAAACTTGTGATAAACAAATCGCTAACGGCCTAATAAGTGTTCACAGCTTCTTCATCGAGAGGGCGTGGGTCTCTAAATGGTAAGTATTCAGCTATTTTAAGACGCCCTGACTCGAACGAACGCCATGTAAATCCGCAACCCCGATGCAACGAATAGAGACAATGAAATGAAGCAGAAAGCCTCGTTTCAAGTCCCGTGTCTTTTCTGTCGTCTATTTTCAGCTCGCGGCAGTGGAGCACTCGTAATTAGAAGTGTTTTTGTGTTTACACCCAGATTAGACGTAATCTTCAAAGCGGCGGAAAGGAACAATGCACATTATCTTAACTTATCACTCTAGTTGTGTTGTTTCGATCAAGTCCAGCTACAGAAGCGATGCGCCCGGTGACGTGAGAAAAACAACTGACAAGAGTATGCTCTACGTGATCCACTTCCCGAAAAAAATAAATAAAGGCAAGAGAACGACATGATGTCACGAGAGTGCCCGTACGTCAAACTTGCAGCTTCAGTATTGAAGCATTTGGTAAAACGAAACTAATCGTATCGATTTCCAGCAAATTTTTCTTTCACGAGACTGGGCAAGCTTTTCAAAAAATGTATTTCAGGATAAATTAGGGTGTTTACAGACCATATTCATGGTGTACCCAACATTCCTTTTACATACATCGCTGCGGCTATCAGGCCGGTTCACGCATACAGCGCAGGGCTAAATCAACACTATAGGAACAGCGCTGACGAAGCTCTCTTGAATCCTAACTTAGCGCTTATGCAGCGCTGTATTGACACTGTATCACTAATATAGACCAAAGAGTCAGCGCTGCAACACCAAAGTACAAACTTGAAAGTATAAAACAGCGAGGACGAGGACGGGAACAGGACATCTTTCATGTTCGTAGAATGCGAAGGAAGAAAGGTTTATTCAATTCCACTAAGCTGTGGCAGTCAGTACATTGGACAGACTGGGAGATGCGTCGACCATCGACTCATAGAACACAACCAGGAAGCTTCAAAGGCTTCAAATGAGTCGTATCACCCAATTGTTGTTCACAGCCGCACGTGCGATGACTGTACTCCTCATTTCTCTGATACTAGAATACTGGGCGGGCACAACAACAGAATTGGGAGAGAAATCATCGAATCATTTGCCATGGGGACTGTAAACAACAACATTTCTGCACCTTCATTATCATTGACAAAGACAGAGGTCGAATTCCTAACACCAGAGATGACTAGATTACTGACACCTCGTCGTGACGCTACAGCTTTTTAAACTTTTATATTTATAGTACATTTCCCTTTGGGACTGTAAACAACAATAATTCTGCACCTTCAATTCTGCACTGACAATGACAAAGGTCGAACTCTAAGTAATCAGATATAAATAGATTGGTGATACCTCGTCGTGACGCCAGCGCTTTTCAAACTTTTATATTTAGTGTATTCCTTTCCTTTATAACTATTATCTCCTTTCCCTCTTTGAGAACGTTGAGACCTTTGGGGGGGGGGGTTTCGTTGTGCTATTCTATGTTGTTGCTAAAAATAAAAGATGTCCTGTTCCCGTCCTCGTCCTCGCTGTTTTATACTTTAAAGTTTGTATCTATTAACCAACACGCTCGTTTTCAATTGTAAATGTAAATACCAAAGTCAGCGCTGTTTCCAGCGCTGACTAATTAGCGACGAGGTAGCGCTGTGCCGTATGCGTGGAAGGACCTTGAAGCTAAAAAAGAACCATTTCAAACATGTTATGCCGAAACTACAACTGCAAAGACCGTTGCCTCAAAAATAATATGAAACAATATTGGGCTCGAACGTTCCGCACTTTACGCAAGGATAACTCCTTGGAAACCCTAGACCGAGGTCGTGATGTTGCAAGTTCACCAGGTCGCTTCCATGCTCTCCGTTATTCATAACATCAGGGTACATAAAACATATTAGACATGTAAACGGCGGTGGGTCAAATTGTTATTTTTTATTCGTTGTGTACTTTTTAATGAAGCTTGCAAATATGTCAAGTCCCACGGTGTCGTCTGCTATTCCTCAGTCTGGTGAAAACGCACACGCGGCTCGGGGTTTCAGCAAATGAATGATTCAACCATTCAGCAAATGAGATGATTGACAGCGGTGTCGGCTCTCTTCTTGAAGACCACTCCGTCGCTTCCGGCAGACTGCGTTACAAAAAAATGTAAAACGCTGTTTGTTTGTTTTTTAATGCATAACATTTTATTTAATTGTTTAAATATAGGGTTCAATGTTGGGAAGTTGGTGTGTAAGAAGCTGGGGTTAAATACACTTCTCCAGAGCTCTCCGTTTCTCAGACGCTCGTACTTCTGGAATTCTCTCCATAATTCGACTGTAATTCTGAGCACTCTGCATCGGCACCATCCTCTACACTTAATAAACGCAATAAAAGAATCTGTGAAATACTACCGACGTTCACCAGCTCGCCTTACCGTTGGCTTTAGCTTCGTGGAATGACATTTCCCTTCATTGAGCGGGAGGAAAACAGAAGCAAACTGTAGGGTTGACGCTGCTACTCACCTATTTCATCATATTGTACAAAAACTTTAAATATGTTTAGATATGAACACCCTAAAGCAAATCCAGCAGATCCTAGCGTGTGTACACACGCTCAGTCAGACGTTGTGTCAACCACTGCAGACGGTTTGATTATTTTTTCTCTCGTTGAACATAAAATACAAAGTGTTCTTTTAAATTAAAAGTCGAGCGTGTTGGTAGGGTTCAATTTTACACACGAAAGAGTAAACAAATAGGATGGAGCAAAGAATATGACATATTTCAACTAGCAACAACAAGAATGAAGCAGAACCACCCCCAAAGTCGTCTACAAATCTTAGGAGAGGTATAAGAATGTTGAAGAAAAGGGAATGTCAGACGAAAAAGAGCTAAAACTGAAATGGATGAATTTTGTGTGTTTCAGAAGGAGATTAAAAGCTTAAAAACACAGTATCGCACCGGCGTGTGGAGCAGCCTAAAAGTTCAGGTTTAAGAGTTTAACTTCTGTTTTCGTCAGTGAGAGGGAAGGAGCAGAAATAATGTTGCGCACCCCACCCATAACAAATGACTCGACTGCACACCTTGCCTCCGCGATACCAAAATTCTAGGGGGCACAAGAGTAGATTTGGGAGGGAAATCATCGTGTCATTTGTTATGGGGGCGGTGTGCAACAATACTTTTGCTCCTTCACTTTCACTGACGAAAACAGAAGTTAAATTCTTAAACCTGAACTTTCCAGATTGCTACACACACCAAGGTGATACTGTGTTTTTAAGCTTTTTATCTTCTTTCAAACACAAAAACTAATGTATTTTAGTTTTATCTCTTTTCTGTTTGACATTTCCTTTCCTTCAACATTCTTATCTCTTCCCTTCCAAGGTTTGTAGACGCCTTTGGGAGGCAGTTCTGTTTCATTCTTGTTGCTAGTTGAAAGATGTCATATGTTGAAAGATGTCACAAATAGGCAGACATGTACAAGTTACTTAGAAATAGTAATTAAGTTTAGTTACTGAGTACTGGCCTGAAAAGTAATTCGAGTAGAGTAGAAATTGCTCAAGTGGAAAGTAATTGAGTAAATTACTAACTACAGTAAAAAGTAGCGAATCACTTTTGAAGTTGCTTTTATATTTTCTTATGGTAACAAGAAATTGCATAGGTTTTGACCCGTTAGCAAAACTCTGCTAGCCAAATATAAAGTGGCTTGTTTTCACAGAATCGTTTTAATAGCTGGTTCTGCTTCTGTGTACCTAATTGTTTTGTACTTTTTTGTTTTTTGGTAAAGTATTTACTCCGGATGTATAATTTCTACTGGGGGTTTAGCACTCCCTGGGCTTGATTTTGCAGACAGTGTTTGATGGCTTACAGTGTTGCGTAAAGTAGCATCTATAAAGAACTTGAAGTAAAATACAAAGTAAATCAGAGGTTATGTGCTTCAAGTAAAGTAGTAAGTACACCGGGTGCAATGTACGTGAAGAAGTAATGTACTATAAATACAATGTACTTTCAAAGTAAAGGTACAAGTACTTCTTAACAAAATGTTTTATTAAGCCCTTTCATCCCCTATACAAAGTTTTTTTTTATTGGCATGCATTGTTTCAGGGGTAATCGGAGGGGCATCAGTTTTCCTTTCTTTTTTGGAAATGGCGGTAAATATTGGATAAGAGCAAGTCGCCACAGAGTAGTTGTGTTACTCTCGCTGACAAACTAATTAACACAATCAACTTATAAGACACTTATTTGTATAGGTATTATAGTCGCTACTTCAGAGAAATGACCAGATGACGTCTGAAAAGACGATAGCGCGTTTTCACATGACGATACGCCATTTTTTGTTTTCAAATGCGGGGAATATATTTTGAAGTCAGGAGTTTTGCTTTCCTCGGAAAGTACCAGAAAAAAATACTTTAGTAAAGTACAAGTACATGCTCAGAGAATATACTTCAAGTAAAGTACAAGTTTTCTAAACCTACTTAAAGTAAGTACCATGTACAATACTTAAGGCGTAACACTGCTTGTTCATTATTTGTTTATATAAAACGTTGGGGGAATTACTAGGGTCTCTCGAACGACCTTTGAATCTTTGAAGACCTGCATATTTTTTTAGTTTTGGGAGGAAAGGCAACGCAAAGACGTAACCTTTGCGTTGCCCTGCAGAACACAATTCTTCAAGTAGAGCAGAAACTACGGGGGCACCACGTGACATGAGCTTCAGAGTGGGTTTTGCATTTGGTTGCTTCCTTTGAGGGGATGCAGTGTGTGCACCTCCTGTAGTGGTCGAGAGTTCCTACGTTGGGGAGACGCAGGGACAAGCCATTTCTTCAAATGCGTCAAGTCTCCTTGAGCTTCTGGACACAAAGAAATGCCATTCTTCGGCGCTAAACCCGCAGTTACTCGGCCTCACTTGCGACGTGTCTGTCCGCTCCCGGCACCTCGTAGCACGGGTGTTGATGTTGGAGGCTTGTGAAAATTTTTGGGAGAGTTTCGGACCCACCAATCCCCGTCCCCCCTTTGCCTACTCCACATGCTTCCCCCTCTTTGCAAATAACAGCTGATCTTCCAACATCGTATCTTTTTGTACATGAATGTTTGTTGATAAGCAAACCTACCACTAAAATTCAAAAGTAATTTGTAATTTGAGTAGAAGTTACTCGGCAAAAGTAATTAAACTACTAATTACCAGAATGAAAATATAATTGTAGGTTACTAAACTGCTCAGGAAAGTAGTTAAGCTACGGCAGCTTGAGCAGAGTAGTTGAACTACGTACAAGTCTGGAAATAGGACGGAGCGTCCTATTTGTTTATTCTTTCTTATGTAAAAATTAGTTGTTGTTTTTTTCATGGATTTTTTTTTTCATAAACCTACACTTACCAAATTTGAGTATGATAAAACATAACGACATCTTTGTTCACTGCACACCATTCACTGACTTTTCCTACTTTTTTCTCATTTTTTTTTCTTTGCGCTTGAATAGCGTTTGAGAACACCCAGTACAAGGAGCACATCATATGCGCCGAGCTCCGGTCCGAGTTTTTAGGGTGCTTATCACCACTTCGCTGTATCGACGAAGTGTCCCGGACGAAAACAAGCTTCGGCATGGGGCCATGCGGCTGTACAGGTGGCCCTTATCTTATCTGAGCTCTGCTTTGCTGCCGGTCCGCGGGAAGGACGCCACCGCGGTTGGACACAATGGGCCTCTAGGCCGACGCAGTGAAATCGTCGTGCAATGAAGAAGGACACGGACAGCGAGCTCGCTCGACGCGCTCCAGCACAGGAAGGTCACGTTTGCCTGTTGCTACAGTCGATAACGTCGAGAACGAGACAAGAAAATGGCGGCGGAGGCTTCAACGGGGTGCGGTACACCCTTATCATAGATAGCCACCTGATATCACCAGAGATATAAAAGGCCTTATTGTGACATCAAATAGCTCTACGTTCGGCCTTAGGGCACATTGTCTGCCGAATGCGGTGAGATCGATGGAATGCGATTAGTTCTCCGGAAGTTCACTATCACTTTGATCATGAAGAACAATCGCTTCCCCAGTGAATCAGTGAGGATTCGCACCGGCAGCACTTTGTCTGTATGCGGAGAGCAAGTCGTCTGCTTCTTGCGCAGGAGTTGCGGTGACGTCACAACGACGCCGAGCTCCGATTGGCTTTGATTGAAAGGATAGTGGGTAGAGCTTCAATGCTAGATGCCTTCATGTCTACCCACTATATTATTTTTTTTTCAATTAGGTAATAACAGCTCGGCGTTCTGACATCGTCGCAACCCCTGTGGAAGAAGCAGACGAACCTGCGCCCCGCGGAGCGCAAGTTCGTCTGCTTCTTGCAGAGCGGTTGCGATGACGTCAGAACGCCGAGGTCTGATTGGCTCTGATGGAGGGATAGTAGGTACACCTCAATGCTAGCTGCCTTGACCCACTGTCCTTCCAAATTGGAGCCAATCGGAGCTCGGAGTTCTGACATCACCGCAACCCCTGCTCATAAAGCAGACGAACGCATACCACCTAGAAGAGAAGTCCTGCGCATGACGTCATAATTGGTGGACCGCCTCGACCCGCCTCAAGCGGCTAACACGCTGACGCTCGACCAGAGACGCCGCAAAGCGGCAGACGCGTCCGTATGGGCGTCGCCGTCTGCTAGCGCCGTCTGCTAGCGGCGCTGGCTGCGATGCTGACGCAAGCTTGTCGGCGCTACGTGCATGGGTGATGACGTTTTGGGAGGATGGGCAGGCGTCGTCTTCTAAGTGGCATTGCGTCACATCTGTGATCGAAAACGAGCCAACTTCGGCAGCTGATAAAGGGGTATTCACACCGGGGATGCTTTTCGATGAGGGCTGCGCGTGACGTCAGTGATTTGCGAAACCAGCGGGACTCCCTGCCCGAGGCGGAGAGCCGAGAGTGATGGCAGTGTTATCAGGAGAATTTAGCGGTCTCATTCTGAACAACAGGGCTCGGTGCGTGCTAACGAAAGTATAGAAAAATGGAGGTGTATACATGAAACGGCGACACGCGATTATGGCAGCGGAGCTTCTAGGTGCAGAAGACGACGAACTGCTTCCTGCCAAAAAAGAGATGCTCCTTGAATGGGTAGATGCAACACATAGAACGTGATCCAAAACCAGTTGTATGAGGCAGTGGCTCGATGGACGGCATTGATGAATATCGAAGACTCCTTCGGGTGCCTCGGACGGACGACAACCTTGCGGACGACATCCGCAACAGCGCGAGCCACAACAAGTTAGGCGATTCCGATGCCACCGCCTGCATCCCGCTGAGCAAAATCTGTAAAGTTGCCAGACACGCGAACAAAATACCGCCGGTTACGAAGTGATCCCACGCCAAGGCGGGGGGGGGGGAGGGGCGTTTGTGCAGCCCGAGCAAAAGACATCCTGCAAGGGGATGGGGCAGCTTTTGCTCGGGCTGCACAAACGCTCCCCCATCCCCCTGCAGGATGGCTAGGTCAGCGCGGCTTCGCACAAAAGCCGTGACGTTGTTGCCATCTGATGCACATCCCAGGAAGCAAAATTAGGGATTTCTCCTCCGTGTAAATACTCGTTCCGTATCTTTCCTGTAACCTTAAGAAACGCAGGAAGAGGCGACATGTTATTAGTGCTCCGCGGCCAACGATTGCGGCATTCGATAAGAACGACAAAGAACGAGTCACAAAGCAAGAAACGCGAAGGTAAAAAGTCACGCCCTGCCTCCTTCGAGGCTTGGACACATGGACACCAGGCCCAGCTGAACGCTTGCGGAGAGCTCGTGTTCAAGATATGTCTGCAACTATACTTCGTTTCACCCCTAGCATGGACTAACCGGCGAAGGCTATGCTAGCGCGAGCGGCCAGCCTTGACTGCACTTGACTAGAGCACTTGCTGCACGAGCACTCGATGAAGCCGCCGCGGCTTCATTCGAAACGACCAGCTCGCGCTTTTAGCACGAGCGCTAACGATAGTCCGTATGATGTGAGACGAAGTATAGACCAGTGTGACGGCGTCGGATACTATACTTCGTTTCAGCTTGGGTCCAGACGCAGCCGATGCTACAAGCGCGAGCTCCGGGCTTCCAGCGTCCCTGCCAAGCTCGCGCGCTCGTGCGAGTACAGGCACTGTTCAGGGCCACACGCTCGTGCTTGTAGCATCGGCTGCGTCTGGACCCAAGCTGAAACGAAGTATAGTGCATGAGCTTTGATCATTCGATCGCGTGTGTGTGTGTGTGTGCGTGTGTGTGTGCTGTGTGTGTGTGTGTGTGTGTGCGTGTGTGTGTGTGTGTGTGTGTGTGTGTGTGTGTGTGTGTGTGTGTGTGTGTGTGTGTGCGTGTGTGTGCGTGCGTGTGTGTGTGCGCGTGCGCGTGCGCGTGCGTGTGCGTGTGCGTGTGCGTGTGTGTGTCAAACATTATTATCAATATGACGCATGTGCGGCGCTAAGAACACGGTGCCTGAACAAATGTATTCCTTGTACTTCAGAAACGTTGACTACGCTAGAAACAGACATACACAGTTTGCAAGCGACAGCGCAGTGCTGAGGCAAAACGTTTCCTCAATGCCCAACGCGCTTCGGCGCGTTGGGCATTAGACGAATCCTTGTTTTTGGTTCAGAAACATTCGAGTGTGCCCATACAATTACTTTCTTAGAGCGAGGTTAAGGGATGAAGTTAATTAAATATTTCTGTGCTTGTCAAATAGTCGTAATTCCTCGTGCGAGCGACCTTTGAACGCTTCCAGACTCGTTGCAGAGTCAGCGAGTTTTCGGGAGGTTGGTACGAGAAGGTCAGCTGTTTCTTTCACGCATCAGCGCCAATCGGAGCGAAAGACGGACGAAGCACGTATTTGGGGCACACGCGGAAAGCCATGTCGTGTAAACTTTATGTTGCCTTTCCGAGCGCCAATCACGGGATAATTTAGCGCATCACACTCAACGCATAAAGGTCCATTATAGAAGGGGGAATATTTCAGACGTCAATACGTGCATTGACAAATGATGGCGGTCGTAGGGCGGTGTATTGAATACATGTGAAAGCAAACAAGCCCAGGCTGCTTGGCACTCTCTCTCACGAGGAGGTAGGTGTCATCGTGGGTAGTAGGAGAATGATAAGACAAGTGGGTAAAGAAAAGAAAAGAAATCATGTTAAGGTGTGTTCTTGGAATTTTAGAAGTTGTATATAGTTTGCTAGCATACTAAACAAACAGTATGGCGGTATCCGGAACGAATGGCAACAATGAAGCCACGCACACTCGTGGGGTTGGTGGACGATAGAAAAGGCCTATCCCCTGTCTCCTCTTTTATATGCATTTTACCTGTTCTCCTCGCTATTGCATAAGAGGAGGTGCCAGACGATAGTTGTCTAATTTTATCGTTTCGTCGCGGTCACGGGAGGGGATGATGTAACCCCGAAGCACGCGTGTTTTTTTGGCTGCTTCTTCGTGCCTTTTTTGTTTTTTCGTTCCGTAGGTAATCTCTGTGGGGGAGAATTATTTCGCACCATGTCCTCTATATTTAGGGAACATTCAAGCCGCGTTCTTGGAGTTCTAAATAAACGCGCCTGTCTCGTCTCAACAGAAGCCTTTCAGCTCGCTCGTTAATGTCGTGTCACGGACAAGACGACACGCGTCGTCACTGCAAGTGCAACCAAACTATTTCACGCGACTACAACAAAAAAAAATGCATGTTTTAGCAGAGAATACAATTTTCTCAAAATGGTGTTTTAATTGTGTCAGAACCAGAAAAGGCTCTCTCAAACACAAAATAAGAGCAGTAGGTAGTTTAATTTTGTACTTTCAACAATGGTATATTTTGAGGAAGTCTGAACCGATATTTTGCGTTAAGTAATAAATACAGTTTTAGGGGTTTACTGCCAAACCAACGAGGAATAAAGGATCAGTGAAGGATTGAGGCTTACTTTAGATAACCTCGAAATCTATACACGACAAAGTCTGCAAAAACATATCTGCTGCTTTTTTTTTTTTTTATAAAGTCATTATTTTGACGAGCACAAACTTTTACCACTAAGGTTCGAGCCCCCAAATGAGCACATTCTCCCACACTAATAGTCTTGAGGAGAGCACTTCGATTCTAAAAGAAAAAAATACTAGCGAGGGGTGTCGATTAAAAATAATGACCCGATTAATCACCACCCTTTAATCAATTAATTCATCGATTAATCGGTTTCGTCGATTTTCATGTGTAATAATTTTTTTAGTCAAAATTACATTTTTTTTGCCTTTGCTGATTGTACGATAAACGGTAAAATGTACAATTTCAGGTTTTAAATAAATCTTGATACGTAGTTAAGAACAGCAAAAAGGCCCCCACACACACACAACTTATTACTTTAGCCGGAGAAAAAGAGAGATTTTTTTATATTCTCCGGCAATAGCGAACTTCTTCGATTGCTCACAATATGTGTCTGCTGCAGTAAACGGACACTCGCACGGCGTTGGTGTGGCTGGGACACGCATAACCTTCTCCACTTGTTTGGAGTTACAAATCTCACCCTTACAGTTCACTTTAGGTCAAACATTTCGTCTAAAGTATGCCTCTGATACAGGTGTACTCCTCCACGTCGGGGTGCTGGAAGCGTTGAATTTTTACTTTATTTTTGTTTGTCAAAATTTAACAAGTTAACCGGTTAAGAAAATTAATCGGAATGAAATCCTTAATCGATTAATCGATCAAGTGCCCAGCCACTCAATATAGAAGAAAATTAGCCTTCACTTTCTCGTGCTACTTTATTTCTCCTCAAGTCGACGACGCAGCCGACGCAACGAGCTGATGGGACCAATCAGATAGCGTATATACAGCTCGGGTGTTGCCAACAAATACAGTCGCCGACAGAATGAGAACGACAGGGCGTCTAGCTCTTTCGGATGCGCGGTCTCTGACACGTGCTCGCTGCCTTCCGTTGTGCTTCGGCTGCCCGTGCACGCTCGTACCGCACGAGACGCCGCCGATCTGTTCTCGAAGGAAGCTGAGGCTGGACAACTGGAGGACCCGCCTGCATGTTCTTATTCTCTCGGTGACCATATGGCAGATACAGTGCTCAACAAAACGGAACGGACCAACGGGATGTATGACCTCGCGAATATAGTTACATCAGAGATTCCTGGAGTAACTAAATGGCTGAGACATTTGATTGCTCTAGAGTCGAGTAACTGTTTATGGTAGCCATGGTTATACGCTTAGAGTAACTGTATACGCGCTCCTAAAGCTGAACCTACGCAATTACTCGAGCGAGGCCAGGCGCTCTGCATTTCGTTTCGTTGAACGCTGTATACGTGTCTACTCAGTATCGCGTACACAAGAATAGGCTATAATTTCGAACTTTGCTTTACTTGTGTATTTCGCAAACCTACAATACCGTGACCAAGGCATAGTAAACGAAAGGTGAAACGATACAAGGTTTCTCATTTCTCTTCTTAATTTGTAGAAAAAAGGAAAATGGAAATCAGGATAAAAAGCTGCTGTTGCAGTTTGACGAGGTCCTGTCTAAATATATATATATATATATATATATATAATTGTGGAATACGACTAGAAAGTAGAATTTCCAAAACAGTTGGCAATGCAGTGAACACCTGGTGCAGAACGACGTCAGGTGAATCCGTCTGAGCGATGTTGGGAGCGGTAGGTAGCTTATTCGAATTTGATATGGTAGTGTTCAGAACTTTTTACTTTGACACGCTCTTTAATTTGGGATGTCTTGAGGGGTCGGTGCAGCATAAGCAACAGTGAAGTCGAAGACGCTACTAATCTCTAGCCGGAATTCTCGAGATTAAAAAAATGCCGTAAAGACCCCAATTCATGGCTCATGGTACTTGACGACCGCCCCTTGTCGCTACAAAAGATGGCCTTGACCAACATCTGCCTTATCAAAGGAGGCGCTAGTTGGTTCGTATGCTCTTTGTAAATTGGAATGGCAGTCAGTTATTGAAGGTAGATCGAAAACTAAAAAGCGAAACAATTGAGAGAGTCTGGAGAATGGACACAACTAGAAGCGCTAGATATTGATAAATAGACTCGAAGATATTTTTGAACAGTGCAATGCTAAACTTGCACACCTTGATTGTATATTACCATGCTAAGATTTCCCGTGCCTTTTCCTTTCCCATGCTATTTTTTTTTGTAGGGTTTAACGTTTATTATAAAATGTTTACTGTACATAGTGCTCTACTCAAAATAGTCGGTTTCGAGTTGCGTAATTTGTGTAATAGCGTAATTTGATGCTTATAAGTTTGTCGCAGGGCACTTTACGCGGTGCTCGTTGTCTGTGGCAACTCTGTATACTGAAGTGACTTGGCAAATTTATCCTCAAATAAAAGGATTAGCCAGCACCGTTACATTGGCAGCCAATATCTTCCTTTTATTTTTATTTTTGTTTAATAAAAAAAAGCTTTCCTGATTTATTTCTTGCATGGAACGCTTCGAACATCCATAGCAAATACCTCACCATACACAGGGCATTCCTCCGCCTAAGTGGACAACGGCACTCCACGTCGCTTATACTTTACGTTTGTAACTAATACTGAGCTCGAGCTAATCACGAACAAACAAGGCGAGTTCCCGTCGATTGTAGTATACATATTTCCGCCGGAAGGCAATAACATAAACACTGCGCTGTTTCTTTTCTGATAAATTTGTTAAAGAGCGAAGCGTGGATACGTGCTATATCGTGGCTGTTAAAAGTGGACGTGTTCGTGTGCTGGGCCAAAAACGGGTACACCGGAGCTAGTTTCAGTCTTAACATTTCAGTATTCTAAACATTTCTTTTTTAAAATATCTTCACTGACAGAGATTCTGCGCAGTGCTATGAGACGTTCGAGCGCGGCAGCCAACCTCTGCAAGATGTACCGCTAGTACGAAATCTTAATCCGGGTTCACACTGTCCGTACATCGTACAGAAGACACGCGGAGTTTCTCCACAGACAAGGTGACAGAATTGTCTGCAGACATGTCTCAAGGACCTTCGAAGTCTGTTTGCATCATACATGCTTCGAATTTGTCTGCATAAAATCTTTGTATGACCGATGTGGCATGGCCGTCCTACAGGATGAAACGTACCTCAGAGAGTGTCTCCCTCAACACGATGTATTAGCTGTGTCACCACGGCTCGAAATAAACCACGGACAAACTGTGTGCGTATAACCAATAAAAGCAATACTCGTGCGATCCGTGCAAGCAGCGAAAGAGATAATACAGAGTTTTCGTACGACGCAGGCTGCGGATAGGCGCGCCCTGCGGGCCATGATCAGGCCGTGCTCAAAGTAACGGCACGAGCTATCGCCATCAAAGTTGTTGCACACGATCTACGTAAAGTCCCTATACTGACCTAGATCATTCTTGAGTCGGATGCGCGGAGGGCTTTCTCGCATAAGATCGAATCAGAAAACGCTGCGCTGCGTTGCACGCGCACGAAATAATCAGTGAATAAAAAGCTATATCTGAAAAAAGGGAAAAAAAAACACTTTTTGCTTCGGCAACGCATAACCCCGCTATACATTTTTCCCACCTCGCGCGACACAGATTTTCCCCGACCTCTCAGGCGCGTACACCACAAACAAATAACTCTGACGTTGTATGCGCGACACCACGCTTATCAATTCCTTCCAACAGCCAATATGACCCAATTTCGTCCGGTCTTGCAACCTTACGTACATACGAACGCATCGCGTCGCCACTGAGCGGCCAAGAATAACGACCGGCACGAGGTCCCGGCCACGCCATGTGTGTGTATACGGATGCAGCTAACAATCCCTCAAAGCTAAAGCGGTATACGCGAAGAGAAAAAAGAAATAAAAAAAGAAACTGGGCCGCGTTGCAGGCAGTGCCGAAAGATTGCGGCGGATGTTGCCCCCACGCAAAGAACGAACAAGCGCTCCGGCGAACAGCTGTAGCCGACTGCAGCGTTCGCGAATACCCTCGCGCGCCGAACCTTCGAACCACGTGCAACGCGAAAATTCGCTAAGGGTTTGCAGATTATTGCTAACAAGGCAAAATGACTCTGCGATAGAGAACAGCCCACTCGTCGTAATGTTAATGTTCAACTGCGTTTTCTGGTCCCCTTTCTCTCTTTATCTCTCTGGCTGTGTGTGTGTCTATGAACATATGGGTCTTCTCGTTCGCTGTTGGTATGATTTCATATAATCGCGATGAAATTAGCATGTCCACTTCTCTGCCAGAAAAGCATTCTTCTCCCATATTAACTTTTGTATTAACGCCATCTCAAAAGCAAAACTTGAAAAAAAAATTATTCAGAAATGGGTGAAAGGTATTATCTCAGCGAGTTCATCGACTGATTCACAAGCGCGCCAGTATAGCTCACCGAGCCCTCAGAATTTGTGCCAGCTATATTGGTCGCAAAACGTGATTATAGTATGCAAGACATTACAGTATAGAAGCCGACTATAGGAAACCAGATGCGCAAGAAGACCAAGCATATTTTGAAGGTCTACCTCGGGTGCTACAGAACACTTGCATGTTTCCCCAAAACCGAACAGCATTACTGAAGAAAATGGAATTGAAAATTGCCGCATGTCTCTACAAGTATGCAAAGAGTTAGCTGTATCCTTGCCAAATTATGCTTTCTTATTTGAGAGCCTTTGCGTGTGTTCAGTTACGTGTTGTTGTTGTTTATTTTTTCTTCGCAGTAGTCGTTAGTTTGTGCAATGCTTGTGACGCTATCCCATATTACAAAAAAGTTGTTCGAAATCCCCCGACACACGAATAGTTCACATTCAAATTGAAGCTATTGATTACTGGCATTATTGTACGTGTCTGTAAACAAAGGTTACGCTGACTGAAAAGTAACACCTATCTTTTCATCATCACCACTTTCTTACTCACTGCTGCTATGTTGCACTGTGGTTACAGGGGAAGGGTCGTTCCTTTGTTAACACAACTGTCCTTCGTGCATTCCAGGTCACAAAGACGGATAGTTAAGTTGTTACTTTTGATACGTAAAGTATTTTTCCTGGCGCAAAGTTATTTTAGTTCTTTCAGCAAAAGTGTTAACTGTCGATAGGATGTTCGCTATATGCGGCTCATCTTATTCTCAAGGACACTCACAAGTCTAAAAACAGAAACCTTTAGAAAGGGTTTTGTCGCCAAGTGGTTAACTATCTGAAACCTAAGCATAATAAAAGCCGTGTCGAGATCTAGGACAATTCCCCATGCTCTTTCTTCCTTTTCTTTCTTTCTTTTTTGTCGTCAAAACTGTAGATTATATTTATTTAGAGAAGTCCATTATCGGTGTATTCACATAACGGACATGTCCCAGGACAAGTTCCTACGAAATCGGTGACGTCAAACTTTTTTGCTGTTCAAAATCTGCCATGTTTTAGGCGAAAAAAAGCATGCAAAACTCAAGAGCTGGTTCGCGGACCACCGGAACGTATCCGGGGACGAGTCCGCGGACCTGATGAATGTTGTGTATCACGGGGGCAAACGTCATAAAATAGGTCCGCGGACCTGTCGTACCACGGTTATGAAGATTTTAAACCCGTTCCGGCGAGGTCCATGCCAAGTCCGCGAACTCGGCTAACTCGGAAGGAACCAATCGCGCGAAACTGCTCGCGCGACAACTAAATGCACAAATCGTCTTCCTTTTTTTCTTCTGCGTATTATTTTTATTGTTTGTTTATATGGCTACCCTAGTTACACGAGTGCTGTCAACTGTTATTGAGCCAAGGACAGTTGACTGAATCATGATCGGCCGCAGTTTCACGGCGGCGCCAACTGTCATTGAGCCGCTAACGATGATTGAGTTCAACTGAGCTGGTCTACTTCAGTGAACTGGTGGGGGTTCGCCCCAATAAAGCAAAAGATGGCGGCATCCGCCGCATTGCCGCCGATGGCCAGCCCCAGCGAAGCACTTACTATAGCGGAAGATTGGGGGAGGTGTCTAGAAAGTATTGTAGCAGCAAATATTGTCAGAAGAGGTATGGTTCGGGACCAGAGCTTTCGCTAGAACGATCACAGCACGTCGCGGAAGCCCACGCTCGGCAAGCGCGGCCATTGGGATGTCGGTGCCGATAAGACTTTAGTTGTGTCTCTACTGCTCAAATTCGTGTTAAACGTTCTGATTATCATTTTTTTACTCTAAAAATAAAAATGAGTTCATTATATTTTGCGTTATACGTTTATATTGAATAAAAAGCGTGCATATATTTCATCTGCATCACTTAAAAAAAAAAAGTCATGTGACATCAGTTTTGGTTCTGTCTCGGTTTCAACTGTGATCGAAAGTTGGGGTTATTAGGCAATGTATTGTGTAACACCTGGGTCGCTAAACTCGTCATACACAAAGATTCTTTGTGTTATGACATAGTGGGGAGAAGCCGAAAGATTGCAGCGAAGTTTTCTTTTCTCACAACCCCGCAGATCCGTTTATCTTCGTGACGTTTTTCACTGAAGGAGCGAAAAATTCCTACCACTCCCTAGGCGCCGAACAAGAGCAGCACAAGAGAGCACGTGGAGACGACAGTCGTTTTTACGTGTGACGTCACGACAAAGATTATCAGCTGCGACCAACAGGTTTGATGGTCTCTAAAAAGCCCGGCGGAGGCTTAAGATAACTGCATTTTAACATCAACACCGTCGACGTTGACAGTCTGATATCCTTCTTATTTCCGCCGATAAAGCAGAGTCTACTGAAAAAAGTCCCTGCCGTTCCTTTTATTTCCCCTCGGATGATAGATAGAAGTCTAACCCAACTAGAACAGAACCAGCCGATTGGCGCTCTCCGTTTTCGGGCTGATTTCTCATCCGGGTAGTTGTCCCCCATCGGCGGAATAAAATTATTTTACTGCTTTTTTCAAAGTAGTGACACGTAGGCTACCAAAAGCCGCGTGTGGTAGGCTTGTCACGATTAGCCAAACGGATTAATTCTGCTCTCATCGGCGGAAATAAGAGTAATGTCAGGTTGTCAGTATTGACGGTGATGTTTTAAAGGGGTAGGGAAACGAAATTCCAGCGCTCATTTTTTAGCTTTAATGTGTTGCATGTTGCAGCATAACCCCAAAAATACCAGTCTTTCGTTGAAAGGCACAAGAAAACTAATCTTAAAGCTAATTAAGCGATCTTTCAATGTGCACCTGGTGGATGCATGTGGAGCCTATTTGGGAGGTAATCTAGCAACGTTAATGAACTTGCTACGTAGTCATGACGTAGCAAGTTGCATCGGTGAAGCGCCGCTCTCTTGTATTTCAACATTTTCCTTCTTAGCTTTCCTCCTCAACTCACAAATCGCGCATTGTATCAAACAATCCAAGAAGACGGAAAGGAAGGACTCTCCTCTTTCTCGGACCCTTGTTTGTGCACCCGGATACAGTCACTCTCCTTCTAGAATGATTAGCCCGTCGCTCAAAACTCGGACGAAAGTTGCTTTTCCCACCCCGTTCAGCCTTAAGCTGACAGTGTTGTGGAAGCTACATGCGCCGGTCAGCCACACGCTCGTCACCCCACGGGTACTTCGAACAGCTCGGTTGTAACGCGTTGACGCGATTGACACCATCACAACGCTGACAACGCCACCAACGGCAAAGCTCATAACCACGCCAGCATTGCTACGTCACGAATGCGGGGAATCTTTTCTTTCTGTCTTTGTTTGCGCCGGATATCCCATGGCGCATCGCGCTCTCCGTTCGCTTCTCTTCGAGCGCTTGCTCGAGTGTACCGTTTGGAACGAAAAATATAGCCAGTCGTTCAAAATACAAACGTGCGATTATCATTTAAGCGCGAGACACATGCGCGAAAAATCCATCCGATCCGACGTTCGATCCGGCAGTACGACTGCCTGATCCGAAAAACTTGGTCGTTTCAGACGTTGGATTGGCGATCCGGCGTGCATCCAACGTTCCAGATAGATTCGCACGACGGACGGACTTCGGAAGCGTCCAGCCAATGACAGCACAGCAACGTTATTAGATTAGCTCAGTTACCGAACTGCTCATAGACGCTGCATGCACGAACAGTACCCCCCCCTCACTCACCACGACTCGCCCGGCGTCGCTCGACGCGCCGCCGGACGGCTGCTTTGGTAACTCAATCGGGATACTTCAACGTTACTAGAAGCGTAAAAAACAACGGAAAAAAACTCTTTTTGTAGTAACTTTTATTGGAGTTTAGTACAAAATGAGGGGCGCGTGATGTTTTCTAAAATTTTTAGTTTGCAAGGTTTTGCAGCACAATTATTATTGTTTTTATACAACCATGCCTCAGCGGTGATTTCAGGTAGCGCATCCCGACCTAGGCGCATCTTAACTTCGGTGATATTTCGCGGCGCGTCCGCTGGGGAAACAGGGGTGGTACCTCTGTAACCTTCTCCACCGTATCTGTTTCAACTCCGGAATGGCCGATTGAAGCCATAACAGATGTCACGTGCAGTTCCTCGAGTGACCACTGCGGGAGAAATGGCGGCGTTGTGATCGCCATTTGGCGCTTCAGCTGCGCTTTTTGGAACGCACATTTATGAAACGAAAATATAGATGGCGCTACGAACGACGGCAGGCGGATTGAAGTGAGTGAAGGGGGTATACCCCCTCCGCGAGAGTTCCACAACTGAGGTAAGGTTTTATAGTAACGTTGCAGCACAGCTAGCGCAAACGTCATGGTGACGTACTGGGTCTGGCGGGACGAACAAGAAAACGGGACGGGCGACGGAAGCCGGACGCGTGGATCCCGCTGACCCATTCGAAAAAGATGGCCCCGGCAAAGAATGCACGCGCTAGCGGGGACGAGCTTCATACTTAGCGCGCAACACTGTCAAAGCTACTGGCGCGAGCGTGTGGCTTCATCTATGGTGTTGTTTGCAAGAAAACGCGTGTAAATGATCGACGAGATCAAGCCCCATGCTCGCGCCAATAGATTTGACAACGTTGCACACTAAGTATAAAACAGTATAACTTTGCTCGTGCGAGCTAAACCGTCAATCTGGGACCAGAGATCTATGAACGCGGACCTCCGCTGGAGTGCTTGGATCTCCTGGGCGGAGCCGAACGGATCGTCGTGTCGCATGCAAGGTCGGAAGCAAGTGTCTCAAACTGTCGCGAACGGCAGTTCGGAGCGGCGTTCGGACTGACGGATCGGACGTCGGATCAGACGATTCTGCCGTCCATGTGTCTCGCGCTTTACGGTTATTATCCGTCATGCTTGACTCATTTCCGAACGAAATATGAATATTTCAATTTTGGTTTCCATACCCTTTTAAGAACGCGATGACTAGCTTCCATCATACATAGTCAAACTTGTCACTGTCGATTCGAACACGCACCATCGAATTTGTCATTCACAACTTAATTCTGACCCTGATGACAAGGATATAAACTATAAAAGAACGTCACTGAACGCGCCTGCACACAACAAACCCAAGCACGAGCCCCTCGCTTGAAAGTCTGTCATGGCCGCTCGTGAGTTCATGGAACGCGAACCGTTTTAATTCCAGAACCTCTAGAACAATTATTTCGGAAATTTCGAGCTGTGCTGTTCCTTGTCGTCGTTCAGTTGGAACGCCTCTAAGCAGGGGTGTTGAAACAGGGAGACGGGGAGGAGAGCCGATTCACTCACCCCCCGTGGTAAAGAAAGAGGGCAAGGGGCATAAATCGGTGAGGGGCGGAGGCGATGGCCCCAGCCAAAGACCATAGACCCTTTATAGTGACCAAACATTTCAGAAAGGTATAATACAAAATTCGAGAAAGAGATATACCTCATCTTTATTACCATCACCCCTCCGTCTCTCTCTTCGTTCTTTTTTTTTTTTTTTACTCCCGAACATTTCTGACGCCATCTTTGAGCACGGAGCCGTGGATTTTCAGAATTCCTCCGGAGTCTCCGTTGCTGGATTCGTGGACCTGATTCATCTATATCTCCAGTCCACCTTAGTTGAACATGAGAGAGGGATCTACCGCCAAAAGAAAGGAGTTTGCATTGGTTCATGTCTCGCCCCGTTCTCAGCGAGTTATTTCTTTTATTCGTCGACAGAGCCATAAAAGCACAACTGGACATCTCCGCGCATGCCTGCCATGTTTTCAGATATGTAGACGATTATCTCATCATTCATCCTGATAAAACTTCTCCAGATAGCATTACAGCCGTTTTTTCCTCTTGTTCGTCAGGCCTTACTTTCACGAAGAAAGAACCTTCGAATGAAGGTCTTCAGTACCTGGATTTGCGGCTTCACGTCAGTTCCACTGGGCTCTGCTGTGCCTTTCAACAAAGGTCTGCTAAACCTGTCCTACCGTTTTCTAGCGCCCATTTGAAGTCGGTAAAACACATTATCATCAAATCGTTGTTTTCTTCATCCTTCACGAAGTCTTGCTGTCATCTTTCAGAAGATAGCTTCAAATTCCAGCACAAGAAGCTCGTCAAGGCAGGGTTTCCGTCGACCTTCTACGATCAGTAATGGAAAGGCTGATTCGCAAGCCTGATCGCCAGTCACCAGCCACAAAAACGAAAGCCCGATTCGCCGTCATTCCTTACGTACACAATTCAGCCCACCGGATAAAATCCATTGCCTCAAAGTTCGACACGAATGTTGTTTTCTCGTGCCGCATGCGTCTTAAGCAACTCTGTCAAGAAGTGAACAACAACCGGATTCCAATTAGCTGCACTGTTAAAAACGAAAATAAATTCATTCCATGCAAAGAGAAGAAAGTTCACTCCATCCCCCTGAGCTGCGGCCATCAATACATAGGTCCGACCGGCAGATGCACCAATCACAGACTCCGGGAACATCACAACCAAGTTTCTAAGGCCTCTCCAGATTCCTATCATCCCATAGTCATACATGCCCGTTCGTGTTCGCTTTGTCATCCCCTCTTTGATGAAACAAAAATCCTGGGGAGGGGCATGACAGCAGATTTGGCAGGGAGATCATAGAGTCATTCGCCATGACCACCGTAAATAACAACGTGTCAAACCCTTCCCTCCTGCTGACGAAAACTGAGGTTGAATTTTTAAAATCCGAGATAAACCCCCTCTCTGACTTGCACTTCGCGTTTTTTATCTCCCTTCTCTCCCTTCTCCTCCCTTTTCCTCCTGGGTATAGTCGGCTGCTCGCTGTTGAAATTTTTACTCGTCCGTTGCTAGCTGAAAGATGTGTTGTATTGTCCCAGTTTTAATTGTTTTATTCTTTCTTCATCCTTGGCCGAACATTTTGTATGGCGATTCCTGGTCCCTATGTTGTTGTTGTTGTTGTTGTTTTCTTTTTTGTTGGTCGTACGCCTTTTTGTTTCCCTTCCCTAACCTAACCTAACCTAACCTAACCTAACGTGAGACCGGTGGTTCTTCCTTACGTACATAAGGTTACGCACAGACTCAGAAAGGTAGCACAGCGACATGGAGTCCCCGTGGCGTTCTCTGCGCCTTCAAAACTGGGGCGTCTATGTGCTAAGGTTGATAGGGGTCGTTCGGATAAACTCGGCTGCGGTAAGAAGCACAAGGAGGAGTTGGTGCCGTGTGCGGTCGGCGTGGTGCACAAAATTGAAGTTGTCCTGTGGGAAAGTGTACGGCCAATCAAGGAAGTGCATCCATGACAGGCTCAGAGAACACGTCCTTTCGATAAGATCTTCACCACCGGGTAATTTGGCCATTCATTGTGATAGATGTGGGTGCTCCCCTCTTTAGATAAGGCGACGATTGTTGCTCGGCACAGTACAGCAGGTGACACGTATAACATTCGAGGCTTATTGCATTTCTAAGTATAAGGTTGAGTGCGTCAGTGCTCCCTCGATTGCACTGTTCGATAAAGAAATAACGTTCTGGGAAAGCTGTGACACGTGCCCACAGGCGATGGTCCGATGGATATCTGTCTCGTGGTTTTATGCCGGTAGGTGGGTTTCCAAAAATAAACCAGTTGTCAGTCGGCGTTCGGCCTGTTTGTTCCCTGCTCTTTGTCCTCCGTACGTTGGCGCTGTTTCCTCTTCTTAACTATGCGTAACCAACTCGCCCAACTTTCAACGGTTGGTCAGTACAGAGTCAATGGTCCTGGGAAAATGCCACATTAATTATCTTTCAAATCTCCGACCGTTGTCAAAAGGGGTCTGACCGCTTGTCTCTTCAAGGTTGATTCAGGGCAACAGGTCATTGTACTTTAAGGTCACGACAAAATCCACTCTTTTTGTTTCCAGTTTGGGCCATGCGATTTGTGATTTAGAGAGGGGAGAGGTTATGTTTTTGTAACAGTAAAAGCTATGGACCATAGAGATTGTATAAAATAAGGAAGAGGGCATGTTGAAACTTCACTATTACATCCTTAACCATTCCACCTCGCGCGGCCGCGTGCTAGATTGATGGAATAGGATGGGATGACTACGAGCTTCCTAGCGACTACTTCCGGGAGTTTATTTATTTTAAGGTATCGACGTTTATCGAAGCAATACTTGTGTGCGACTTTTGTCGTGGGACAAATTAGTATTGCCAATTGCAATGGCACCAACGCCAAATTCAACTGAAGAAATTTTAATTGATACAAGCGCGTTTTATTTTTTATCTGGCATACATTTACATCCGGTTATTATTTATATATTTATTTTTAACGAAAACACTGAAATTAAATTCTAAATATCGGAGATTTGGGAATTAAACAAATATAAACTGCGATAAACTCTGAATCTTCGGCAAAAAATGAACTCCGAAAAACACCCTCCGAATTTGACGAAAAAGAAACTCCGAGAACACAAATCCTACTTATAGCCAGACGTAGCAATGAGTGCCAATATCACAACACGAAATCGTGTAGTCATTTTTGGCAATCAAAAGTGGTAGTGAAACTTCAAACGTGTAATATACATTTTATTTCCGAAAAAAGGTAAACGTGCTTCGATTTATCTTCCTATCTCGATTCATCACAGGATTATTTAGCTCGCGCACTGAAAATGTTTATTTTGTTGAATTTTGAACTCAATTATACATTTAACAGGAAAATGCTAACTGCGAAAAATGTTTAATGTTTTCAAGAATAAAATGCTGCGAAATCGGTTTGATTCTTGTAGGTCGATAAATAATGTTACTAAACATGTTTATCGCTTGAGGAGCATTCGGATTTAGGCGGGGTAGGATACATAACTATTTATTCTGGGATGGTCTAGTTGACATTCAATTAGGGTCACACTTCTATGTGACGCCGAATAAAACGTCGTTTTTTTTTTCAGATGGGGTCTACCATTTTTTTGGTTTAAATTAGCAACTACTGTGTCCTAACTCTTCGCCTCGAATGCTTTCAATCAATTTATTGTTGGCATCGGTGCCCAATTTTCATCAGGAGGCTGAGTATTTCTTTCCAATGAACTTTCCATTTGGGCACCTCCCAGGCAAGACTGATGGTTGCAGACGCAGACCTGTCGCTGCGCACAATGTGTGTGAGGCGTGTACAATACCCATAACATATCCCAACTCTGTTTCGCAGGATAGCTGCAATGTAAAAAAAATGCATGAGTTATTGCCATGTTTTTTCTGTTTTTTTAACTCTTATGAGCCCCTTCCCGTCAGCTATTCCACCAAGCCAGCTGTAAAATGCTTTTCCAACTTGTCTTTAAACCTTTATATTCCCCAAGGCAACGTTTATGACTGGACATGCTCATTCCAACTTTATCGCCTTGATGGAACGTGACTCGGGTGCAAGACGTGACTGATAATTACAGGCGTTAGCAGCTTCACTCGGCGTCTGCTCCGCATTTCAGTAAAACGTGACTTACCCGAGCGAACAAGCGCCGAAAAACGCAGAACGTTGTCATGGCTGGGTTCAAAGCCAGTGGTGTTGCCCAAAGCTATAACTCTGCTAGGAATCGGCAGCCTTGTTTCACAATGAGTGAATGGGTTCCATCAGTTGAATGGGAGCGCGAACACTCCTCAACATAAAATAAGGAGTCATCAAATCACCTCTGGGTTGCCTGCGGCATATGGATCGTCATCTTGGTAGATTTCCGTGCATGCCCGGGGAGGCACAGGCTGCTACGCCTTACGAAGTAGAGGCAGTGGTAGAACTTCCGTAAACCGTACTCGTCCTCAGCAAGTTGGCCACTTTTTTTTGCTTCTTCTAATCAAGCTTAAAGGTGCGTCTCTTTTTTCTAAACAACGTTTTTTTTATATATATATATGCAAGACAAATATAATTGGGCAAATCGAACTGCGCGGTTCACATGAATCAGTCAGCATTCAATGATCTCACCTGCCTTGTGAGACTCATGCCGGCAGAAGCAGCCACTGCATTTCTTCACTGCCACGTTGGCATTTTATACCGTTGTTTAGATACTGATCGTATTGGAGGCAGCTGCAGTTGAATTAGTTTATCCAAGAATAAAATTATAAAGAACACCGTCTTGTCGCTGGGGCGCTTCATCTTTATCTTCTTCACTGGAAGATTTGGCAGGCGCTGACAGGATACAAATCGAGCGTCACGTGCGCTGCGTGGTGGCTCTTTCTTAGCTTGGAGGCAGCGGAAGCTATGGGCGCAAGTCACAGCTTTGAGAGGTGCTGCTGATCTTCTTTGGTAGCACGTGCAGCGAAAGCAGCAACCGAAGCTACGAGCTCGTACTTGCAGTCCTCACTTCGGTCCACGATGACCGTTGATTTAAAGCCAAGTCCTCGGATTAACCGCGGACCTGCGGATTTCTCGGTAATGACGTCAAGGTCACGAGATACGCACATTTCTCTGGTTCGCGGAGCTGGTTATTTTCATTTGTCCGCTGTGTGAATACGTTCCAAGCACCTGACGCATCTGCTAAAAAAAACAGCTCCTTTTCCTTCAAAACAAAAAAACAATCGAAAAAAATCTTGCTTTTTAAAAATTTGAATTTCACACGACAGATTGCAGTTCTCAATTTAAATGTTGACATTAAAAGCTTTTTTTTTGCTTACTTCGTTTGCGGAGTTATTTCGCAATATATACCATATGTAGACAAATAAACCTCCGCCTGTTCTATCTCCTATCACAAGTACCTTCGTATCGTTACGTCGTTAAAAAATGAAAGCCGTTTACAACTCCCTGTAACGCCGAACTAGAGCGCGCAGCTCTTGAGGAGGAGGAAGGCACGGGGGGGGGGGGCGGAGAAAATTTTCCGCTAGATTTAGCGGCAGATTTTTCCGGTAAATTTAGCGGTGAAAATTTTCCGCTCAATTTAGCGGGGAAAATTTTCCGCCCCCCCCTCTAAGGTCACGTTACCTCCAGGTCACGTTACCCCCCGTGCCTTCCTCCTCCGCTAAATCCGCGAATTTTCCGTTAAATCTAGCGGAAATTTTCCCGCTAAATTTAACGGAACATTTTCCCGCTAAATTTAGCTGAAAATTTCCGCTAAATTTAGCGGGAAAACATTACGCTAGATTTACCGGGAAAATTTTTCCGCTAAATTTAGCGGGAAAATTTTCCGCTAAATTTTGCGGGGAAACTTACCCATCATGCACCGCGGTTACGCCGACGGCGACGCTGACGCCGCTCAAGCCGGGAACGGACGCCTCAGAGCTGCGCTCTAAAAGGCCATCAAAAAATGGTAAGAATGAAGCAATTTATTGAGGGCAAACGGTAATTCTAATCGGAAGTGACACCGCAAATCGAGTGCCGCTGCCGTCACCAATTGCGCGTGCCTACATATATGTGTGTAGTAAGGAAGAGGGGGGGTGCGTGTGTGTGTGTGTGTTATACCGTCGCCCGCGCTGCCGAGGACAGGGTTGCTACATCCATTTACCTTCGGGACGCGAGAAAGTGAAGGTTTATGCGCAGATCTCTCCCGCAGGCTCCATGCACGCACAAGCCGAGTGATCGGCACTTGTCTTGCTCTTGAGACTCTCAGGGACTCACTTGTTCGCCTTCGGCTCGCGCCAGGAAATAACCACAAAGCAAAACGAAGGGGCCGCCATTTTCTTTTCTTTCTTTTTCCTTATTTTCGTCTTGCGCACGGTCAGCCCCGATCGGAAGTGTATACCTGGTGTCCTCGCTTCACCTCGATTCATTCACGACATATTGCAGAATCAAATTGTCGTTCTTTGCTCACTTGCTATCTTGACTGCGTAATAAGTGCACCTGACCAGCGCTATACGAGGCTTCTGGATCGTTTATCTCTACAGGGTTTAACGTGCCGTAAGACTGCATAACTCTGGATCCACCGAGATCTCGTAAGCTCATGGACAGCCTTCGAGTATAATCAAGGACATCTTGAGAAACGCGGGGGACAGAGACTTCCTTCTTTTGATCCATCGCCAATGAGGTTGGTGTGACAGTAGAGCCAATAAGAACACCAAGAAACGCACCACGAAGCGAGAAACGTGAACACAACAAACCATGCCGTGAGCGACATTAACATGCGCGTATATGCTCTATGTCTTCTGCGCACGTATATATATAAAAAAAAATCTTGTGCGCAACAAAAGCATAGGGAAGTTTCGTGGAGCGACGTCTGGCAAAACAAGTACACGGTTCGCGGCTTAGCGGAAGCATGCTTCCGTTAAACCCGGTGAAACTGCAGTTTCACCGGGTTACGTCATTTCCTCCCAAAATCAGCCAAGTGTCGTTGCATCCGCTTACTTGCAACGCAAAGTGCGAATATAAATCATAAAAAATGGCAACGCTCCCCTCCCCCCTTTTTTTTATCAAGAAAAGTTTATTAATGTGCCGCTAACAATGGACAGAGGCAAGCACGTTGAGACGGAACAGAAAACGTGTCTGCACGATTGTGGCTTTCGATTAAGGTGCCTTCAGCGCATGTCCCACTAGTACGTTTCTCGCGTCCTCATGATAGGTGGTCCCTCGATCTGCGCCTGATGACGTCATAGAAGATGTCACGTTGTCGCCGTTGTGAGCAGCGTTGTTGGATGTGGCGGACGCCTGTTCTGCTCCAGGGTCACCCTCCAGCTCGACAGTCCAAGAAAGCTTCCACAGCCAAAAAGCTGAGACCCCACGACGACAGCCACACACCATAGAGCATTCGCTCGTACTTTTTTTCTGTACTTTTAGCAATAATTATTAGGATTACAACATCCGATAGCATGACAAACCGGCTTCTGTGACGTCATTTGTTGCCACTTCGGGACTACCTTTGATGTATTGGTGGGGAGGGACGCTAAACAGACGAGTATACAGATCTCTCTGAAACGTCCGCGCAGAAACCGCCGCTCGGGCAACGCTCATGGCAAACAGATGAATGAATCGATGTGCCCGCGATTTCCGCTTCTCGAGTCATCGATGCCCGAGGCAAAGCAGACAAAAACGAAGTATCGGTGTTTACTCCGCAGGCCTGGGAAACTATTCGTGGTGCGTGTTGCGTGATTCATTCATGTTGGAGGCATCGACATCAGCCTGATCACTTGAGCAACGCGGGGGTTGAACGACGGGGATGCAACGTTTTGAGTCAGAACACGCGCGGTCTCGTATGCGTCCGCGTCGGTGGATCGCTCCTCTCTGGTCGAATTAAATTTGAGTCAGGCGCCAGTCATCGTGTGTACAATGAATGGTCCATGACGCTGCATCGAAGTGGAGCTCGACCATTTGTAGCCGGAGGTATCGACGTTTTCTTTTCCATCTATCCTCCTATACTTATACTCTTAAATTCGATATTATATTTTTAAAAAAATGTCATAAAATTTTTAATCAATCTTTACATCGCGACGATATCTTATTTACTTGTTTTAATAATCAGAAGTGCATGCTTTGGTAGCATAGTTTTACCGTTAAGACTAGTGGACTGCTCGTCACCACAAAAATGACATGGTATTAACCTATTCAACCTCAAAATATAACACGTAGAACAACGACGTAAACCTGGTGCATAGAGGGCACTTTCGTAGGTAGGCTTTCCTTGTTTGCTTCCTCGTATTCCAAAACTATACGAGCTCTCAGCATAGGTTGCCTAATAACGTTATTTGTTTCAATCGTTTAAAAACAATTGATATGCCATTAACGGAACGACAACGCTTGAAGAGTATAAGTACCCAGCGCGCACTTAATTTCTAAAATCACACGGGTGACGAGTTTCGTCATCATTAGTCTCAACGAACATGTTAACTGAATTGATTACGAAGCACCCACTCCCTTCTTCTCCCGGCACTCAACGACAGCAGAAAGCAAGCTCGATGCGAGCAAACAAAGACGTCTGAGGCCGACTGTCAACTTGTCGCGTCGAGAAGGGTGACCCATTCTACGGTACGACGTTGGAGAAGTGCCGGAAAACAGAAGCCGGATGCAAACAGATTTCCTTCCTGGTCGTTATTTGACCTCGCCCAGAGCTCTATCCGAGTTTGTGCCTGTCGGCCCGTCTTCATCAGGAAGGCGAGGTACGAGGCTAGGTTCTGTCTTCTGTCCTTCCTCAACTGTCCTTCCTCTGTCCTTCCTCAACTGATCACCAAAATATTTTATAAAAATAAATTTTTTAGTGACGTTATTGAATTTTCAAGTTACGCCGGGCCCGAGGGTTCCAGGAGGCGACTCTCTACTGGCAAAAATGAAAAATCCCTACTTTTCCCTACCCGCGTACGTCACGGGTGGGCAGGCGGACGAACGACCCGGGCAGTCGCGAAGTGGTTTTCCGGGCGCCAGCAATCAAGATTATTTTTCGCAGCTTCAAGGTTGAAAGTTCCTTTGCAATGGGTAGCAATCTGTGCTCCGCGATAGATTGTAGAAACAGTGCCGGGAAAAAGTTTCTTTTTTACCCTTGTTTTCGTGGGAAAAAAATGCGTTCCCCGGCAGCAATAGAGGTCAGCCACATCAAGGTGCTTTCGCGCGAGCTGTGTGCCGAGATAACTAGTGTCACGTGAAACATTTTCACTTTTGCTCGGAATACTTTATAGCCACGTGCTGCGAGTTGAGTGTCCTTCAGCAGCTGGAACAGCTTCAAGTGCGGCAAGCGCAAACTCAAGCCGACTGTGACCACTACGACATCCGTCCAAAGAAGAGCGTTAATAATATCGAGAAAAATAGTACACAATCAGCACTATGGTCGACATTTGGCACAGTCACATTTGGTATTCACAATTGGTTCAATATTTTTTTTAATTTTTTATAAACAGTATTTTTGTTTCGGACGTCGAATCTAGCTCGGGCTCACTCTAAGAAAAGCCCGTGCGTCTACTTTCCCGCACAACACGCGGAGAGCCAATCACCGCAACTTACGGAGGCAGCTCAGCGAATGACGATGTCGAAACATATGTTTAGACCGAAAAACGCAGTCTGAGTTGTGACATTAAGCAATGCAAGTGTGACGTTTTGCATTGCTTAATGTCACAACTCAGACTACGTTTTTTGGTCTAAACATATGTTTCGGCATCTTCATTCGCTGTGCTGCCTCCGTAAGTTGCGGTGATTGGCTGTCCAAGTCTTGTGCGGGAAAGTGGGCGCACGGGCTTTTTTAGAGTGTACTCTCGGAATTCCACTCACACGGCCGATATGTTGAAGACGAGAAGTGAAATGTCTAAACTAAGTTCAAGTCTGAATTTAGACATGACTTTCAACATATTGCTATTCCTGTCTGCTATTACAGAGGTTTATGGAGCAGGTGTTGAGCTCCATTAATATACTATATAGAGCCTTTGCCTGGTTTGTCAAATGGTTGGCGTGCAATATTCTCTGCAGAAGTGATGAAAACGTCTTTAATTTATTCTACTGCAGAGACATTTTGTATAGGGCTGAAAAGTTTTTTTTTTTTTTTAACCATGAAAATTTTAATGTCGTTGAGCGGCAGGCATGCAAATTTACAGCTGATGGAAACTGTGCTAAACCAAAACTTAATTTTAAAAAATGTACATAGAATTACCCCCTTCCCTATGTGCTCTCGATGGATAAGTGTTTAAGCGTGTTGCATTCTACTAAAAAATATACGGGTACACATTTTTTAGTAACTTTTGTTAACTTATTTTCAATTAAAAGTTTTATGATGTCTTTCTGTACCTTATGCACTATTGTATCTTCAAGCAAATATTCTTTATTTGGATGATGAACAGTGTATTTGTGTGTTTTATACGCATTCCATTGCACCTTGATGTTTGGCTTGGTGGTTGCGGAGTTGTTTTAATTGTAATTTTATCGCGATCTTCATGACCAGTAACCTGCCATCTGATCTACACAAATGCAGTTCATTCAACTCTATACATTTGATTGTTTACGAGAATCACAGTCTACATGTGTCAGGTCCCAGCCTAGCACGCACATGTTCGTCGCTTTGGAAGGCGAGCAAAGTACGCGCCACACGCACGAACGCTAAAAATGGTATCGACCAGAAGCGCTTTTCCGAAATGGTCTATAGATCTTTAGCTAAATTACTTCAGCACCAAGGAGCATATTCATGCCACAAGAGTAGTTATACGTGCTGGCGCCTGCAACAGTAGCTTTTCTAAAGAAAATCTAAAACAAATGGCACGTTCCTTCAAGTTATACGAGCGTGTGGGCACCTGTCCTGTACCCACATTCCGAGCATTTTCCTTGGTGCTTTGGCAATTTGTCAAAAAATGTATTGCGTGACCCTTCGACCTTTCTTCGCCAGCCATCTTCTAATAAAAAAAGAACAGATTTACTAGCGATATCACGAAACTTTATCAAAATTCCCATTGCTCCCATTTTTTTTAACTTTTTAATAGATTAGCACGTAGGCCAAGGTCATACTTTGTACAAATATAGATAATTATCAACTTCAAATATCACGAACGCCCAGGTTTTCTCGCTGTTAGACGCGAGAAAGGCGGGTGCGAGCGTACCCGATTGCCGTCCGCGCGCCTCGCTGCCCACCAATGACGTCACGCTTGGGTGGCGGGGAAAACTGGGGAAAACCTAGGGAGAACGATGTTTTCGGTTTCGGCAGCAAGCAAAATATCACTTTTTGAATTAACTAGAGTGAATCTGGAAGAACGAGATAGCATTTCGGAATCAGGAAGCAAACCGCATTCAGATTATGCCTTTGGATTGAGTAGCTCGAAAAATCGGCGGAGTCCCCTTCCAAGAAAATGTCGGAGGATCAACATGAAACAAAGTTGTAGCATTTCGTTTCCAGAACACGCATCCATGCCCGACAATCTCAACCGGGAACTCTGAGAAACATGATCGGCTCTGGTACTCAGGCTTGAGAGGGAGGAGTGGCTGCAATCTCAGTAAATCGTTGTATCAGTTTTTGCTGAAAAGAAAGACCTGGGCAAACAAAGCTCGCGCGCTTACCACGATGTCCCCAAAGTTGGCCATTATCTAATTATCTGCCCTTGTGACAGCTCATTCGAAGACCGGGAACTGCTTCCGTGTCGCCTACTGATATCTGTCTGATAACCTATAGTCGGTGACAGATTAAGAGTTCAGGAAGGCTCCTCGGATCTCACACCTCTTTCCACCTGGGCAGAGCGAACGCTGGAGATTCAGTGTGAGAAAATGCAAACTATTTACCGCCCACCATCAACTACATACCAATGAATCATGAAATAAATGGCGTAAAAGTGGGCAGGCTATATCGACCCAAGGTATAAGCCGGAATCAGACACTTAGGGATCAAAGTTCGTGATCGCGTAAAGTGGTCATTAGTTTCATCTTGATACCAGGAGTATTTGTCATATCGAGTACCTCTAGTACAGTCGGTGTTCAGAATAAGAAACCAGTAGATAGTCTGCTTCCAGTGCGAGTTTTGTGCCTCTGATAAGACTTCGTCGCACGCCCAGTCAAAATCCGGCGGTAGGCAAAGTGTGCGTACTGGAGGACGAGCATTTGCTGTAGTCGATGACAGGCTAAGCCTGTCACCAACTACAAAGACTTGGGAGGACTCTTAAGCTTCGCCTTTAAGAGTGGAACGCGATAGCGTTTTCGGTCCGCGTTCGCATCGCCTTCTCATTCGCCGTGCAAGCGTGCCTTGGGTGGCCTAGTCAGTAGCGTGTCTGGCTCGCTACCGAAAGGTCATGGGTTCGAATCCCGCCTAAAAGTGAAATCATTTGAGACATGCGGCGACCATTAATTCGCATCGTATGTCATGTTTGAATCACTTTCATTCCACGCGTGACGTCACTTTCCACGTGAGCGTTCTGGGTAAATTGTTTGAAATTCCCGCGAGAGGTAAAGTGGCTGTGACGTCATGACCCTATTGACCAATCAGGATTTTTTCCTCACAACGACGCCGACGTTGGCTTTTCTGCGACACGATCGAGCTCCTTAAGGCTGTCGCGTTAATAAACGAAACTCCTCTATAGAGAAAATACCACGAAATGAAGCTACCAAAGGCGTGGCCAAGCAAAATTACATCGAAATCTGCAGACCAACTTGCACGCCGTATAAATAAGGCAAACAGTGCGCTGCAAACAACTGAACTAACATGTAAATTATCTAAACTTGCTTCGTTCATTCTGATAAACACAAGCAGCACAGAATGTGTGCCTGCGTGTAATATCCGTGCATTTTGATTGGCTAGAGCTTTGTTGGGGGGAGCTTTTTGGCGGTTTTGGATGCGCTGCACACGACACATACGCATGTGTTCTCCTGGATTCATCGGAATGATCGAGACAACATTAAATTTATTCGAGTAGCATATGTCACGAGCGTGCTTTATTGGAAGTTTTCCATGGGCTCTGCTTCTTTTGTAGGTGGTAGGGCCTCGAATTCTTAGTGCTCTTGAATTGCGAGAACCCCTGTGGTGACTTAAATAATCGCGTGGGAAGGAGGTTTATCGACCCCTTTACCTATCTACTGACTGCTCTTTGAACTTTCGACGTCATACTCCCGCTGCGCTATCTCTTGGTACGTTATGATGATCCATCCCGTTGGATGAGCCCACGTGGGGTGCTACGCTTCGTTATTTGGGAGCCAACTGCGCGTGCCAACGATTGCCAACGGACGAAGTGTGCTGAACAGTATGACTTGCAGACGATAGTCGCCTGCGTACTGAGCATGAATACTGGACTGATTATGGCTCATTGGCGACGGTACCAAGCGGACAAGTATGCTTGACCAACTGTGAATCGCCGCCGCGATGGTCGCCTGCGTACAAAGTACGCTGCACAAAGTATCACTTGCCGCGGATACTCGCGTGCTACTGCAGGCGACCGTCGGCGGCAAATCACACGAAGTCCAGCTTCTCGCGCCCTCTTTCATCTCTATAGTTTGTAGCGTCGAGCAAACACGACAGTCCGAGGATGCTGATGGTCCGGGGTTCGATTTCCGCTACGCCCTTTGGTGACATCGTCTTGCTAGCTGCGATGAATCGTTCCTGTTAGAATACAAATGAATTATTATGACCGGGTTTGCCGTCTATATGCTTTGGGTGTCTATGCATTGCCTGCGGGCGGCATGCTTTTGTTGCCTTCAGCCAGCGTCTAACGCGTTTTTTTCACACGCGAGTGTTACACTCTTCGCTATAAAATACAGCTCGTAAACAGATTCTGCGTTGAAACCGAGGTGCATATATGCCATTTTATCGCAATTATGATGCGTATATAGTCAAGAACATTGTCATGACAATGTTCAACCATGTCAATGTCAGCAGCTACGGTGAGCAATGTTCAACACTGTCAATGTCAGTAGCTACGGTCAACGATATCAATGGTCAGTATCTGCGGACATTGTCATGGCTGCGGTTATTAGATACACTGCTAAGACTCCCCGCTACAAAAAAGCGTGAGCCACGAGTGCTTCGGAAGTTTTGCATCATACCTGGTCCAGCGAATACACTCATATTTCTAAAACAAGTAAAGCTGAAAAAACATGCCTGCTGGGTACGTTTGGTGTACCAAAATAAGTTATACTCTTTAAGAAACTTTACTTCGCGTGTGACGTTACAACAAGAGTCGCCAGTGCCACAAAGAAATGCGAATTGAATCCCTTTGCTGCATATAATGTATAGTCATCACTGCTTGTATAGCCAGTCGCGTTACGCGCGGATTCGGTCACTGAGGTAATGAGACCTTATTTCTTGAAAACAGGACGCTACAATACTGGGCGTCCAAATTTCGCCTTGGTTTTGCGTGCATGGAATCTCGCCAAAATGACGATTCTCTACTGGCGACACGATCCGATCGCTTCTTTGTGCCGGAGTGATCTTCGAGTAAACAACAGCGTGTTCCATTACTGCGTCACAGAATATAGAGGCAGCGTTGAAAGAATACCAAAACGGAGCAAAACAAAAAGTACTTCATTGTTAATTTTGTTTTCTCTTTCTTTTATTTTTGAGGAGTGTCTCCCAATGAGATTGCACCTCAAGGTCAGGCTGTTGACAAGACCCTTACCAAACTGAACTCGCACTTACATACATACTCTGTCTCACCTACGATGAACCGCAGCGGAGGCTACCAGCCCTAGCAGCCAATCCAACGCTGTGAACGCACCACGTGACCACGGGCCTCGCGCGCCGCGTGGCCTCTCTCGCAGTTCGCGCCACGCTCGCATGACATTGGATTTGCTCCGATTGGATCGTGGTGTCCACTGTGGTCCATCTTGAGGTGAAACGGAGTATGGTGACCAGTCTTACATCAAGGCATCGGTCACGCAACATGGCCGGCGGCAGCTTAGTCGACGTGACAGGAAGAGGCCCGCGCGCAAAGTGGCCTCGTCGCCGCGAAAGGAAACAAAGCTGTCCAAGCCAACCGGCCCAGTTTCCAGGACGACGGCGAAGGCAGCGGCCGAGCCCCGAGCAAGGGCCCCCATCGATTGAAAACCACACGCGACTACGGGACGCCCTTCTTTTCGGTCCGTCCTTTTTTTCTTTTATTTTTCCCCTCATTTTTATGCTTTCTTTTCGGTGAAGGCGCGTAATATGGAGACGAAGTCCCACGTGGTCGTTTCCGTTGGCAGAAAGCAGGTGGAGCGATCAATACAGAAGCCGAAATCTACGCCTGCAGCATCCGAACAGTGCGCCCCAAGTTTTCACCGTTAGTGTATCGGGCTTCGCGAAGGTTTTCGCAGTAGAAGCCGAGCACCCTCTCTTTGTTTTCATTTCTGTTAGAAAGATTATGATATATCGATTCACTTGACCTTCAGATCTGGACCCTCAGAACCAAATGCAGCTTCGAGTGATCAACCGTCAGTGAATAACAGCAAAGCGGTTTCTTTCACTACTGACAACAGGATGATCTTTCGACTCAGAAGGGCGTAACATGGAACCTCGAAGCCAGACTCCACTTGGAATGACTTACCAACTATCATGAACAAAACAAAGGTGCTCTTGACCATTAGATGGCCTCATCAACCCCCCCCCCTCTCCCCTAGCTTCTCCTTTTCTTCCCTTTTTAGAAAAGGAAAAATGCAGTAAAGCTTGCGGAACGTCCGAATACATCCGTAAGACTTTTTATAATTGTCCCCTCAATCTTCAAGGTTTAAACCTGTTTGGTTTCCAAATGGACAAATGTGGTATGCTCCAAAGACAGACCCAAGGTGCGTTCCACCTTAACTAACGGTAAATATTTCCGCTACGCACAGAAGGTCAGTTCTACCTAGCTAACCGTAAACGGTTTTTACGATCTACACTACGTGTCGACAGTGACTTTTACGGGCAGTGGCAATTAATTTTATGACGCGTGGATCAAACGTACACAAGGAAACACTATCTAAAACTAGTTCGCACACGGTACAGCTACGCGGACAGATGCGGGCGAATGCACGCCCCTGCCCTCCCGCGTGGACATGTTTGCGTCCCGCGGCGCTTGGTAACACGGCGACGTCGAACGTCAGGAGCATGAGCACGTCCGTGCTGCGAAAGTGTGCGCGTTTCGCTCCGAGGGCTACCAATCGAACGCACTATAAGGGGGCACCCGGGCTCGAGCGCGCGCTCCCCCATGACTGCGGTCGAAACCGCTGCTGCAGCGGTAGTGGAGCTTTCTCGAGCCGTATACGTCAGCAACGGGGGAGCTGCGGCCGCTCGAGCGCGCTTGCCACACGAGAGCATCGAAGCAGCTGTGTCGGAGAGGTGTTTTTCAAACTTAGCCGCAACTTCTGCGATGTTTCCGACAGTGAATACACGCTTGTAGACGGTAATCTGTGTCCTCGGTGACTGCGTTGTTTTGGGACACTGCGAGAGTTTACTCCGTCTGCGATTTGTGTAAAGCGAGTCCGTTGCGCTGTCAAGACAGGGATGTACCGCTCTTAAGTTGGATCTGCCGAAAAGGTACGTTTACTCACGTTGTTCGCTCATTTACGGCTTTTGATGTTTGCTGCAACTATCATTTAAAAAGAACGGCTAAAGATGCGTCTGATGCCATATAGGTTTGGCACCTTTGATGGTATTTATCCTTACAAGGCACTTCATTCTGTATCTCTCGCCGGATTGTAATCAATGTTTTTGACTATGTTGAAATGTCTTCGAGCTGAACAAACGTCGAAACTGTTTTAGGTCAAAATAAAATAATAAAAACATCGTGAATTTTTTAAACTAGTAAATTAGATTTATTTGATTTAAATCAGACCTACATCGTTTAAATCACTTCAGCTATAAAAGAGTGACCTCTTTGTAACTAGATGCGTGTTTTTTTTTAATGGCCGATATAAATCCTTCCTGCTTGATCATTCTTTGCTTCAAAGAGAAAATAAATGTCCATGGGAAACAAACACTGATAGGCAAACGGTAAATAGAAAATATGTTCAGCATTGTCTGGTGAAAAAGTGTTTGATTTATATAATCTTTTCCAAATCGATGCGATTTAATTCACTAGTTAGATTGTTTTATTCTCCACCCTGGTTTAGATCATGTTGTTTCTTTACTATATTTTTACAGCAAGGGTGGTGGTCAAATAGGGAATTGTCTGAATAAGATGGCAACGATGGCATTCATCAGATGTTCGGCTAGCCAACCAAAGTTCCCTAGAATTGGCCAATTATTTAAAAACAAGATATGTACAATTGAAGTAGTTGGAACGTTTCTGGGGAGACCATTACAATCAGCGTGCTGGTCGGCGAAAAGATGAACCTACGTGGCGTTGAGGGCTATTGCGCAAGTCTTTGTTTTGATGGAACGACATCTGGGCGCTGTGAGCTCTGCAGCTGGGCGGCTGGTTGACAATTTTTCTTCCGTCAAACGTACAGGAAGAAAAAAGGAGCGTATGAAAAAAATAACGGTTACAATTTTATATACAGTATATATATATATAGTCGGGACGCCATGATACCAAAATGACCTCGTCACTTTTAGTTGTCATTTTTAAAGAGAGAACAAAAAAGAAAACGATAATAACTCTGCTATCTACAGTGGCTGAAAGCGGGCTCAATGTTTTGTTTTCCGACACCACAAAAAAAAATACGCAACAAAAAGGTAGCAACGGTAAAGCTGGCTTCCGAGATCCGGTTAAACAAGCCATTAAACCAGTCGTCTATCCTTTTTATATCTGTGTGTATATGAGTGCGCGCGGTTTACTATTTCCGAGGAATGCAATGCGGTGTTGCCCAACTGCGTGACCGCAATCGGAATCAAGGGGAAGATGCAGGTTGACCTCGTAAAACGGTGGACCCAAAGCAAACAGTGCGCCGCCGCTTGGCGAGCTCAACGGCGGTCAAAGTGGACGAGCCGGTCGCGTTGGAGCGTTTCCGTTAGCGGCGGCCATGACATCGAAGGATATCCCGATCTGTTGGGACCGGAGTGATCCCTTCACCTTGAACCGTTTCTGGCAATTTATGAACAGAAGTAGTTGAAGTTCACTTATAAAAATGGTCAGCGAGTAAAGCTTACAAAAAGAATTTATGAACATCTGGGTAGAGAGTAATATACGGTACGACGAGATATTCCAGCCATAAACCTAACCTAACCTTGATTGACATTAAAAAACATATAAAAAGTCATGAACTTGTAATATTCAGCACACCAAGAAGAAAGGTCTAACAATATGTTGCAACTAGGCACAATTTTTTACATTTTTTTGTGCAGAAAAGGTGTAGTGTCTTACAAAATCTTGCAACTAGGAAGCAAACCAAACCTAACCTAACCTAGACATACTCTAACCTAACTTTTCTTTGCTTTTATTTGCTTTCTTTAACATTCAAGAATCCATGGAGATGTTGCCAACTTCTCCATCGGTTCTCATTCAACATTTTGAATAAAAATTATACGGAGAAGCTGGCAGTGGCAGCTATTATATACAACCTTTTACGTAAAACAAATAATAATACATATATGTCAAAATCAGCGTTCATATAGGTACCACTGACTGTATATCTGTCGACAATTGAAACACGCTCATTCACACACACACACACACACACACACACACACACACACACACACACACACACACACACACACACACACACGCACACACACACACACACACACACAAACACACACAAACACACACACACACCGCATGAACATACAGGATGAACAGACATATTTATAAAGTTCGGCACTGTTCGTTGCAAGTGGTCACACTGCAAGTGTTTGATATTGCGGTTTCAATAAGGAAGTCACGCATAGAACGTACTGAGCGCTCTTTTCTGAACTGCAGGAGATTGCCGAAACATGATAGGTCGGCTTTTTATCACTTGAAGCCTCTGGTCCAGCCACTGGCGTTCGCTTGAAAGAAAACGTCTACACTGCAGGATCACATGTTTCACATCTTCGGGTGCTACCACAGTTGCAGTCTGGGAACACTGTTCGAGATTTTCTGCAAAGAAACTTTCTTGTAAAAGCGACATTCAGACAGGCTCTCTGAAGTGATGTATCAATGGATCTTGGTAAGTTTTTGTTCGATTTATTCTGATATCGCAGTTACCATGGTTGTTTTTGTTTTTTTCGTGAACTATTATTAGTTTTTATCCAACATGGGGGTTGAATTTGTTTCAGGATAGTGATCGGTGGTTTTATTATGAGATAAACAAAATTAGCTTTCAGTCTCTGTCTATCTGTTTGCTTGTATGCTTGTTTGATATAGGTATATTTTTTTATAATGATTTTTCCTCCTCACCCTAATTTATGTATGTTTGTTTGCTTGTTCGCATGTATTTTGAAACTCAATGTTGGTAGAACAATTTGGCGCAACGAGTATCTTTCTCAAATGACATTGCTCTCCTTAGGGCTATAAAGCCATCGGTCAGACCTAACAAAGCACTGTTTCGAGTGGGAATATGCTATTATTTTATTAATGTTACCGGCATGCACTCCAATATAAATAAAACGATAACTAGAGAAATGTTACCGTGACTCCAACACCGTCATTCAAACTGGGACTAAACGAATGGAAGAATATAGATTAACTATCCTTGTCCTGTTTCAGCGATAGTGCCAGCTGGAAAGCGGTGACAAACTACGTAGTCACTCATGCTGATAACACAAAAGTTTTAAACGATCACCTGAAAATGACCATAGTTCCTAGACTATAGCGTAGAGCATAAAACGTGTTGTCTGTTTTATTGACTATGTACCCCTTCTGCTTGGACCGGGGAGGGGAAGGGGTCTCCGGTATTGTTAAAAAACAAATGAAGCAGTGAACTTGCATTGGAAAATATCCAGTCGCGTACAGGTTAAGATTCATGTCCATTGAGAATGTAATAAAATATTCTACATTTAAACGTATTCATGTACTGTATAAGTATGGTGAACAGAAACACAACCTGTGATTATGTTGTCCCGCATGGAGGGGTCCAACGTCACCGAAATAGGCGCACTAAAACGTCCGAGACAGATAAAAATTAACATTCAATAACATAGAAGCGCTTAAAGGGTACTCCGCCGATTTTTGAGCTACCTCAGCTAACTATATTTTCTGACTCCCCTGCCTTTACCCTTTCCGGTATGCTATTTAGTATCGCGAAATTCATAATAGTTATTGCGAAATCGGCAAATGAAAATGATGCAAAAACCAACATTCAAATATTCCCGCACTTTTCAGTGCCGTGACGTCAGTGGAAGGGCAGGCTTGCCAGTCGAGCGAGCAGTCTAAAAAATAGAATATGCCAATCATTTGTTCCGTGCTGGAGCGCGGGGACTGGAGCGAGCTTCCAAAGCATTCATTTGACACCATGAAACTGCTTCAAATCAGTTCGGAACAAATTCTACAGTCCAAAGAGTGATCCCCTGCACTTCCACTGACGTCACGTTTTCGTTGTTGCCAGTAGAGACTTTCAGTTTGAAAAACACGGTGAGGACCAAAATTGTAAATTCAATAACTTAATGAAAAAAATTATTTTGACCTAATATTTGGGATACTATTTTGGCGATGTTGTTTGGCGAGTTTAGCAAAATTTCAAGCAAATCGGGGACCATGAAGAAATCGGCGGAGTACCCTTTAAGCAACGTTCGACTTTATGCTACGGTGTATGTATACATCTGTATAGATTAATATGCATCTATTCAAACCTGGAAATGAATGGCTTCCAGTTCCGCATTTGACAAGCGCTCACCATTATTGCCTGGTCGCACTATGTAAAGCTACGAAGTGAATCCCTCCGACTCCTGCAGGGTACAGGCAAACGCGATAGTTCATTTCATAAATAAAGGCACACAGAAAAAACGTCCTAAGTGCCCCTAAAACTAAAAGCAGAACAGACAGAGCTGGAATAAAAGAGTGCCAAGGGCTTTATATAAACATCGGTTGCTCGAGCGTGAACCGGCGACGGCTGCAGGACTGTTGCCGCCGCTTTTCAAAACGTGGTGTAACATGGCCATCGATTTGTGTACATCTCATAGAGTGAAAAAACAATCCCAAAGAGCGATAAAAAAAGTAAAAACAAAATAGCAATAATTACGCAACTGAAAATAGCGCAGAAAGGGGATTCCCGATTTCTTTAGCGGCGCACACGCGTCGAATGAGCTAAGCATTGCAGCCGCCCGAATAATGAACGAAAAGACCGGTACAACAGGCTGAGAGAAAAACAAATTAGGAAAAAATGGCACCCGTGAAAGGAAAATAAATAAATAAAAGGCCACAAAGTGAGACCATGGATCACAACATGCCGGTTTCATGTGCGTCGTCTAATCGCCGAAGAGTCGCAAGTTCGCAAGCCAACTTGATCCCCAGCAGCGTGAAGAATGCTATCCATAGTAACCCTGAGATGTAGGAACAAAAAAGGGACAGTAACAACGAAGCATCAGGCTTCGTTGTTCTTAGTGCCACTTAATAAGCTACGCTTCATAGCAACGACACTCGCCCATATTGTGGCTTAAAATCATGGTTGCCAGTTATCTGAAGGCTTATCTGAAATCATAGGAAACGCTTTTCCGTCCTCCACAAATGTGTAAACTGTTCGCGGCAGAGCAAAGCAATCATTACATGATCGGCAGTAGCGTCTGCTCTGCACAAGCACCAAAACGGCGGCGCCCAGAACAATGTCGAGGAACAGAGTGCCGATACTCTAAGCGCAGCTCATTTAATGGCTCTAGTTGTTCTGTCTGTTTTTTCTTTAATATTTATTGTTCCTACGTCAGGTTTACTATGGATGTCATTCACCAGCTCGCCTGCGTTTTCTACCTTTCTTCAGTGAAGAATGCCACGGTTTATTTTTCGAGCAAACATAAAGGTTGTATGCAGCGATAACAGTCCATGTATCGTATCTGCTGTTAACCCCTCCCCCCCCCCCACACGCACACACGCACACACACATACACAAACACACACACACACACACACAAATCAGTTCTTTTTTGTGGATCAAATAAACTAAGTATATGCACCGACCTTAAAGTTTCACGCCCATAGAAAAGGCTATACTCGTAAAACGTACGTTCCTGTATGCCAAAAAGAATGCGCTCTTACATAAACGCAGTGCACACATGCACGCACATGGACACAGGTACGACATACACGCAGGCGCCCGTGTGCGGAGAAAAGGGCGACATTATATGTACGCCCAAATATTGGCGTGGCCGCACTGCGACCGAATGCAGGCAAATGTCGCACACGAGGGCTGCGTCAGCTTTGACTCTTATTCACTGGCGACGTCGGGAGATTCTGGGCTTCAGGATCGAACCCAATCGCTGCGTCGGCGCCGCTGCAGCCAGTTGGAATTTTATAGAAAGCGAGACAAGGTCCTCTTGGTAGCTGCAAGCGGACAGCCTGCGTCCAATGTGAAATTATTCCTGAAACGCGCACTACAATATTTGTTTTAGGTAGGATTCAAACAAAATTTTCACGTTCATTAAGTTTTGGCTTTTTTTTTTTTCTTCGGATCTCTTCTCATTGCACTAAGATTGCCGACCTTGAAAGTCTCCCATTGTAAACATTTCAGATAAAGTTTCAGGGGCAATTTCGGAGCTCTTTTAAAACGCAGCCGTCGACAAAACCTTATTGTCTCCGGTGAATCCGTTACGTACAGATCTAGAGGATAAAAGAAAATAACTGCGTGAAACCGTATTTATGAGCCGCTGTGGCAAGAACTTCAAGCGCTCGCATGATTGAGTATGCACGCGCCACATTGGTGCGAACAACTAGACTATTCGGGTAAGGTCCGTTTGCCTGGTATAGAAAACAAACTGAACTCTAGCTCAGTTCTTAAACATGTTTCGAAATTCCGAGCACACCTAAGCACTTCTTATGAGCTGTGAATGCGAAAGCGTGAATGCCGTTTTCCGCTCCCTTAGTTCGTCTGCGGCGTAGTATAGGCCCGTAGCTCTCAGGTTTTGAGCAGCGCTCCAGGCGAGCAAAATAGAATATTTGGCTCGCGTTTCGAACGTGCGTCAAAACGTTTCCCCACTACAGTTTTTTATACTCCGTTCCATTATAAGTGACAGCGTAGCAGAGGCTACAAGAGCGAGCTCCGAGCTTTCAGTGCCCCTGCCGAGCACGCGCGCTCGTGCAGTGCAAGCATCGTTCAGGGGAACATGCTTTAGCAAGTATAGCTTTGGCTTCGCTATCAAGTAAAGTGAAACATACGGGCTCACGGAAGCTATGAAAAAGAGCAACAAAATAATAAAGCTTGAAGGAATGTTTAATGGGACGCTGAGGGCGCGAGCTGCATAATTCTTTTTTTATTTTAGTTCTTTTTAGACGTTTTGTTATCCCGCGTCTACAGATGCTGACAGATGCTTGCATTTGAACGTGGCACGTGCAAAATCGAACGTTACAGCGCCGCCTAAATGGTGCTGCCAGCATAACATGGTCGCGTCTTGCGGACGCGCTCGCGCCCCCGCCCGAGAGCAACGGGCCTATAGCGTGGACGGCCACGTTTCGCTACTGCCTGCCGAGGTTGCTGCCAACGGACAAGCGCGCGCTCTTGTGAAGTGGCCGCGCCGCGCAGAGATCGGCCGTGCAACCTCTCCGGAGTTTGCCCGAGCGGGCTCTGCGCCAGCCGCTGCCTCTTACCGGCGGCCGGGTTGCTGCGTGCGCTGCGCCGCCATGGAGAGGGCTTCTCCGGTGGCGTTTTGGGAACTACGCCGCGCGAGAGCCAATGAAAGCCTCGTTCCTTGATGACGCGCGCCAGCCAATGGGAGCCTATTCATCCGAAATCGGCTTCACTTCGTTTCATTGGGAAAGCGTCGTTTAGGTGCCGTTTGGCGCGGCTTCCAAACTGATGACGTCGGTTCGCATCATGGGACAGTGAATGCTTTCGCAATAAAACTAAAGCGGGGAACACAAAAACGGTGAAACTGGGCGCGCGCGCGGCGCACCACGCAGTCTTTTTAAACCGACCAGATGCGAGCGCCGTGGCGCGCCTCCAGGAAGTGGCGTAGGGACGCCAACACCGGTCGCTATGGGTACTGCCGCTACGGATACTGCCATGCCTTATATTATAACTTGAATCGTGAATAGTAGAGAGATGAAACTAGCAACAAATGGAGTTCTTGCACCTTTAGGGGTCGCGAAGGGGCAAGCTGCGCACCTCTGACATAAAACCATGCTGGCATGCAACCCTCCAGCTCCGATAAAAATAGGCAATGCTAATACAAATTGAGATTTATATTAAGATTGCTCAATCGTGTACTACGTCGAGTAATAAGTGATAAGCCTCTTCACACGCCCTTGTTCGTCCGCGGTGTATGAGCTCCTTATTTTTCTTATTTGAATTATCATACGATTGCACCTTGAAAGTAATCTTTCAAAGTCCGGGCTGTGTTTCATCGTTCATGCCGCACCCCTTTGTCACCAAGGGTTTTAGATTTCCAGGAAGAAATACGAAATCGGACGGTAATTCACTTTGTCCCTCTCCTCATAGGAGCACGCCAGTTATCGCGTATGTAGCTTTCAGCTGATTCAGCACAAGATAGATCTCGCAGCACACGTAGTAAAGCAGAGTATGCAAACTACAAACTATGCAATTCGCGTCACTTTTTTTTCTTCTCTTTTTTTCCTCTGTTTCAACAGCCGGCCCTTGAGGTGGCAGCACGAATATGTCCCGTTATCTTCCTCGGATTTATTACATGATCCTTACCACCATTTCTACCGATAACAAATCCGAGCAAACAAGTGCAGTCACTGACAACGTCGAGGGAACCTCCGGCGAAATTTCGATAATCGGTGATTTGCCTCCAGAATTGGCTCAACACGTTAATAGAAAATATCTTGACTATAGTAGCCAATCTCTCCACAAACATCATTTATAATGTATCTCTCTCTCTCTCTCTCTCTCTCTCTCTCTTTCTTTCTTTCTGCCCTTGTAGCCCAAATAACAAGTCATGGTAATTTCTGTTTTTTTTTTTCGCGAACTTGTTGAATTTTCAAAATTGTTCCGAGAACCCAAGAGGTTTTACTGGCAATGTTAAATACGTTACTTCAAATGTTGCAATACGTGGGCAGTACAACTTATTTGTTCCCAACGGGTCGCACAAAGTTTAATGGTGTGTGGAATTAAAGCTCAGAAAGCTCGACCTAGGAAACGCAAAGAAAGACGCGCAAAACACTGCGTTTGTTGTACTGCCCGCCAATCGACTTGCAAGTCGTACCTGCTGACACCGTTATATTAATGTTATTTGCCTGTACTCATTAATTTCCGCACCCCCATATACAAAATCTCCACCAGGAGACTTGATGTCAATAAATAAATAAATAAATAATACAACCTGTGACGTCACCCCACTGCAGAGCATTCCGAATATATGTCTCGAATTAGAACAGCTAACAAAACCGCAGATGCTCCCTCCTTTTTAAGAAACGTGGGGCTTAGCTAATTATGTTACTGATTCCTGCTTCGTGATTGGTTCTTAGGTGTTCTTATCGTCTAATGCCGCGATCTGATTGGCTTCGCAGTGATAATGAGAGGCGCGGGACTCGCCACGCCCTGCGCAAATTAGATTGTCGGCTACTCTGTAACGAGTTACGAATATAAGCGTGACCGTTCGACACGGGTACAATTATTGTACAATCTGTTAAATTTTATGAAAAGAAATCGGCTCCCGTGCTACACCGACGACGTGGGATTTAAACCGAAGTGACTGTATCCGTACCATTACGTCCTAAAAAAAAAATCTTTCACGGAATTTGATTTTATTTCACGCCTATTAAGCCACACCGCCCGATTTGCAGAAAGTATATTTCGGATGTATAATTAACGTCCAAGTCTCGTGCGCGGCTAAGAAACAGTATAAATTCGACCTAATACACGCAGAGTTGTTCAGTGAAATGGGCGCGGACTACTTTGGAACCAATTAGCTAGGGACTGTACAGCATTGCAGACGTGTCGCTTAAATGTTGCCATACAATGTGTTACGTGCTCGGGGTGCGGTAAAGTGTTTTCCTTTTTTTTCTTTCTCTCTGGTATATACTTCCTTTTTTTGCCTAATTATTTTGTTTGTCGCGTCGATAGCGCTTATGGAAGGCGTCTCATTTTATCTACGTCTGTGGCGATCGCGTGTTCTCGGAGGGAATTCCCTCCATGGCTGGAGGGAGCCTGCGTCGTAGGAAAGACCGGAGCAGTCGAAGGTGCCTCTTCTTCTAGGCGGCTGCTGAATGCGAACGTTGTTCCCAGCGAAGACGGTTGGGAAACCACCCTACGCACTCGGCGGCCGTGCACGGTTACAGCCGACCGTGAAACCAGCGTTTGGCTCTGGTTACGCTTAACGTTAGTGGAAAAAGAAAAAAAGCTTGTATATACCCATTTAGTAGTCTCAGACACAAAAACCGTACCACGTACGACATATGAACTGCAGGGAGAATCTCCGCTCATAACAACGCCCCGCTCAATGCCCGAGGCACATAGACGCATTAGGTATTGTTTTGTAAAAGTCATTAAAAGAAATGGCACCGAAGGATGCTGTTTTCTTTCCGTGACATCAGACAAGTATAGTAAATTCCAAATGAACGCCATTTTTTTTTCTTGGATTCCTGGAGTGGAGCTTCTTACCCAGTTTTAATGTTTCAAAGGACTACTACTTATCCTATAGAAAAGGCCAGTGTGTCCAGTCATTGCGATCTACAGAGGGAGAACGGTTATTATTGACCAGGCCGGGAAAACGTTTTCACGAGAAAAAAAGTCTGCCATCTCAAACTGAGCATAACGTAAGTATACGTATGTGAAATGTCGTGCCCAGTGTCACATCGCGGACTCTAAATTTAGGTCGAATTACTCTTTCATCCTTTCCAGCTGCCGAACTGCCTCTGTATAGATCACTGCAGATGATTGGCTTCCCGAGTGCGGAAAAGAAGCAGTGCTAAAGGCAGCGAGGTTCCCTCGACCGCTTGCAATCAAGACCGTCAGAGAGAAGGGCTGAGTGTATTCTGCGAATCACCGCCCGAGAGAAATAAGAGGGTGATTTTTGAGCATTTGGAGGGAGAAAAAAATTACACGAGCTGCATTTTAAGGGGGTTCAGCTGACAAAAAAAAATAAAAGAGAAAATAAGAGGCCGTTCCTTTCTTACAACGAAAACAGAGTCTTTTGAACTTATAAAATAAAGTAAGTTACTTGCATTCGCTTCGTTTGACATTAGCTGGCGTGCTCATAATAATCGTGTTTAAGATATGCATTGAGACACGTGTTCCGATGCGCTTTACCGGGAGGAAGCCAGTAGCAACGGCAACAGGAGCTCGAAAATATGCTGTTTCTCTTATTCGTGTTTACCTATAAATAACCAACTGTTTTTTTTTTGTATCTTTTAATTACATGTATCACCGGTATCTTTATTTTTTTTTTCTTTTTTTATTGAGAGATCAACGGGCGGAAGCGCGTTCATCTCTGATCAGGATGTTTTTTTTCCTTGCCATCCCGAATATTAAAAATATATACCAAGGTTATAAAAATGGTGTGGTCGATCCCTCAGATTATAAACGCCAATCACTGGAAGAATGCACCGCCAGCTGATGAAAATAGGACCCGCTTTTACCAGCTAGAATTGTGTTCTTCTAATGATTAGATCTTTTTTCTTTTTCTGGTGTGGTCTATTTAGGCCGACTCCACCCTTCAATCGATAGTCCTTGTTTCCGTCCAGCGTCGAGCGCGCAAGTAGAAAACTTCGGCACGGGAATGTGGGACGCCCGATGGACGCCCGAGTTGCAGAAAGATCTCCAGGGCGGGTCGTTGTATCTCGTGCAACGGAGATGAGTAGAGAACCGGGTTAGGTCCGCGGATATTGACATGCGGATTGCGGAGTGAAAGTTAATCCAATTTAGCGGATCAAAGACTTTAAGCGGTACCGACGTGCTGCGGGTACACGTGGGTCGGTCGCCGATCCGCTGTCCTGTGCTCGCGGATTGGATTTTGGCGGAAAACGGTCCGAACGAACCTTTACTCGAGAGAAGACTGTTTGTGACAGTAAGGTCCCTTCGTCTCGACATGCAGCCGATGCTTGCCACACTGCGCTGAGTGTGAATATGTACCTTCTTGCTTCGCTTAGTTTCCTGAAATTAAGAGTCATTAGCTGGGATTTAAGGATTTCATTTTCTTACCGAACACTTGTCCAACGAGCAGCCTTCCTGATGTGCTGCTTCAATAACTTTTTGAGTCACTTCACTGTCAGAAGGCAAACCAGTAGAATCGCTGAAGCTGGTGGCTCATACAGCAAAGTAGAAGAGCCGTTTTAGCTTATTTTTTGTTGTAAAACATTACATTAAGCAATCATTTGTTTCGCCTATATGCAGGTATTATTCTCGGTAATCTCTCGGTCATTTACCGCTTATTTGCCTTCGTCGGTACTTCCTGTATAACTCTCAAAAACTCAAATCAAAGAGCATCCGCATTAAGGTCTGTTCGCAGATGCAGTGGAGAGCTAAGCTAGCGTCACATGAGCGCTCCTTCGAGCGCTCACGTAGCGCTAACTTAGCGCTCCGCTGTATGTGTGAACAGGCCTTTATGATGAAACGAAATTCCCATATTTAAACAAAATACAAGAACAAACAAATTAACTTGAGCGAAGCTGGCTTAACTTATACGATGCTCTGACAAGCGGCAGTTCCCCAGCAAAATCAATATCTCGCTTTGAGTTCAAACTTCAAAGATGATTTATGGCCTGACTCTTTTTCCTCTAGTTTATTCACTGCTCGTGCATTCGTATTCGATCTTCTTAACGTGAAACGATCGAACAGCGAAACGCACGAGTGATCAGCGAGAAGACGGTGTCATCAAACTCTGGACAAGTGAGAAACGGCAGGGATCGTGAGTGGGTGTACAGACACTTACGCAAACCGGAAAGACCGCAGCCTTATAACGCGATACTTATCGGCGAGCGCGTCTCCCTTTAGTGGCGCTGAAATTCGGATGCAACCTGCCGGGGCCGTTGCACCCTGAGGCCGACAATACGGAGCTACGTGCCGCCCGACGTGAAACTCCCTCCGAGTGCCGGCTCTCCCGATCACGTCGTTCATCGGCGCGGGGGCACGTTGCCGCTTCGGGGCTCTCTCTCGCTCTCTCGGGGAGGCGAGAAGATTCGAGAGAAACGCAAATCGACGAGCCCTCTTCCTGCAACACGCGCGGAACCGCTGCAACTTGCGTCGCGAATTAATCACCTTCCGGGACGGGCCGCCGACAGCTTCCCGGACAAGGAGTTCCCTGGAAATGAAACAAAACAGCAAGAAATGATGACTTTGGGCTGTCCCTTGTATCAACCCCCCCCCCCACACACACACACACATCACACAAACACACTCAAAAAAAAACACTGTTTGCTTGCAAGGTTGCTTACATCGATTACTTTCTATCTGGTGCACATACACTGAAGAGTGAATGAACTCATCGATGGCCTGTGACTTCTCGTCCTTTATTTCTTAACGTCAGCTTGAAGCAGCCAATTCGTCTATTCTATCGTCTAGGCATGTCAGTATTTGGCCTCATTTACTATAATTAATATCGCAAATTCAATAAATGGTGAGAAATAATTTAATTTTTTCTGCTCTTGCATTTACGTTCGATTCTGCCCTTTGGTACCATTTCACTTTTTTTACTTTTTTTTTCTATTTACATCAAGAACTGACATGGCTGTAGTAATGGCCAACGTTTAAACATGCAACTACTGTATACTTCTAGAATTCTTCTAGAGCAATTACAAAATAACAATGACAAAAGCCTCCCACGCAAGACGCATGAAAGTAATCAATGAGACTCACATAAATATTGGCATTAGTTTGACTAAAGCGGTCCTGGAATTTCAACCAAAATCTGACGGTGGCAGGAACACCTCGCCTCATTTGGCGCTCTAACTCGCTGTCCGGTGACTGCCCTCGTCTCGCACGCGTCTTTACAAGAGCCGAGTACGTCCATGCGCGACAGACAAGGCTTGACGAAGGAACCGGCCACACTGAGGCAATATCCGTCCACGAAAAAGCACGTCTTTCTCCGAGCTTTTGAGCAACTTATCGGTAACAACCAATGTAGTAATCATAATTTCCGGAAGTCTTAGGCGACACAAATGACATAACGTGGCACTCGACTCTCCCACCTAGCCTGCTGACAAACAACCCTATCGTATTCGTAACACTTGGCCGCAACCCCTACTGTCCTTCCATGACTATTGCACTTTCGATTAGCCGAAAAACGAAAACTTCAATCAATCATCAGCATGAAGCGCATATCCGACGCTCCAACCGCCTTGTCGATTATCCCCGAGGCCTCACCGCAGTCGTACCCTCATGAAGTTTCCAGAGGAAGCTGTAACGTCGCGGGTAAAATTTCGCGTAACTGCAGCCTCTGCGTCACTGGGAACAACCACTGACCGGGAAGTGCCAATTCAATGAGGTCGACGCCGGGAATTGTCAAAGCAGGCACGCGGAATAGATCATTCCAGTTACATCTATCTGCTGGAAGTACTAAGGAAATGTATTCACAAGTCGCAACGTTTGTCAAAACAGTATGCCGAGCTCTGACTGACGCCGAGCTCTGACTGGCTTTGATCGAAAGGATATGTGTAGACCTCAATAGCTAAATGCCTTAAGATCTACCCACTATTTTTTCTTCAATCAGCATGATAAGAGCTTGGCGTTCTGACATCACCGCAACCCCTGTGCAAGAAGCAGTCGAATTCGCTCTCCGCATATAGTCCCATGATAGGTTCACGGTTTTTGGTTCGTAATTTATTATTCGGCCTTCTTATCGGCTAATGCCTGAATCTCATTGGCTGTGGAGCACTATTAGAGAGTGGAGCATTATTAGAGAGCCATGACAGGTGGACACTGCCACCGACCAAGTGCGCAGAAGCCCGTCCAGCAGGCGGCACGTGCTTCGTCGCGCAGGCTTTCCTCCAGTTCCGAAACTACGCGAGTAGGTTCGCCGGCAGATGGTGTGGATTGCACGTTCAACTGTAACAACATCGTCTCTCTTCGTGCCGCCAGTCGACCGAAGCGCTGCGGGCCACGGGAGAGAAAAAGGCAGGCCCCTGATTGGTGCGCTGCATGCGGCGATCGGAGGAGGCGTGGCCATAGATTGCGCCTTGCACAATTTGAAATTGCAGCTTTCTTTTGTTGACGTGACTGGGCGTGGAGGCTGTGCGGGAGAGGGGACGAGGGGTGGGTGGAAGCCACGCTGAAAAGCACTGCTTCCGCCGCCGCCGAGATTCGAGACTTCGTGACTCTGCCCCGAATAGGATGCACTACGCCGACACGATGGTCGTCCCTCCGCCGGGCCTGGAAATCGCCCAGGTAAAGGATTTCGAAACGTATATTTTCACGCCAAGCTGCGCTTGGCGAGTGTCCTGTTTGCATCTTCAAGCGCATGTTTGGATTCCGTGCCTTCGGTGAAGACGAACTTCAGTGATTTAGCAGGAAAGCGGAACGAAATTGTGTTGGGTATGGCCCCAGGGCAGTGAACAGGGGACGCCTCAGTCGGCTGGTAGACCCGCTAGACAGCGCGGCTGGTGACCAGAAAGGTCAACAATGGGGGAAGGCCATATCACCGAGCGATTGGGCACAAGCGCTGCGTTACATTTCGGCAGGGCACTCGGACGTTCGAGCTCGAGATAGGGTGCAACGATTGAATGAGAACTTTATTTTCCACCCACCCTGGGGTACGTGAATGGCGGAAGCAAGGGGGGGGGGGGGAGCTGTTTGCCATTTGTCTCAGAGCTGCGAAAATTCCGCATAAGATGGCGCTATCTGCCGAATCAAACTTCACTTCCCGCTCGGTATTGCTGTTGAATGAGCGCAAAACTCATTACCACGGCCTTCCAGATAACCGGCGCGCGTTGCCCTGCCCTCACTGGCCTGCTTTTTAATTCGAATACTTGGTGCCGCTTGTCCGGATCTGCAAAAAACGACGAAAAGTTTTTCATTACTTCTTTTTTTTTAGTATTTTTAGGTAGATTGTTCCTATGACTCCGATAGTGATACCCGATACTCCACCGCCGCCTTTGGGCACGCATCGTCTCGTTATCGGGTGTCGTTATCGAGGGTATCAGAACTACCTACTTAAAACTGTCTAATGAAAGGTGCATATAATTTTTTTATCTATATTTTTCTTTCTTTTTGTGACCGCGTGCTGTCGGCATCGGGTGCTGAAAAGAGTCGAAAGAATCGAGGAAGGGACGAAGGAAAAAACAGGAAGACAGCGACGCTAGCCTGGGCAATGTGCCCCGGTTGGCTACTCTGTGCTGGGGGAGAGAGAAGAAAGAGCAATGTTAAAGCATCGCATATGTAAAGCCCGTTGCTTGTGCCTTCTCCCTTGTGAAGTTACTTTTCGAAGAAAGCTTCTTGGTTGAGAAGAAACGCTTTGCCATTAAAGCTCCATAACTTCAACGTTTCGTTACGTGTAGTACATTTTACATTCGTGTGTCTTTAATAATAATTGTAGAAAGGGTCGCCTTCGGTTAGAGTACTGGTGCTAAAGCAAGAAAAACGAATTATAAGTTGAACATGATAATATCTTTATTTTCCATCACAAGAAATGCACGAGGAACCAGGATCCCCTATGTTCGACTTAACAGACAAAACCAGAGCATCCAAAATGTTTTACAGTTCACAGCAAATCACTCGTTTGTGGAATACCAATACAACACTAAACTAATTAGGATAATAAAAATGTATTAATTACGCGCGTAGAACTTGACCAAGCTAATACTACAAGATAATAAGATTCGCGAATGATGTGTTCGAATTGAAGACATATATATGTGTAAAATGAATCATTAAAGAGCTTCTATTGGATTATCAAATTTTACTGAGCGCTGTGTTCATGTGAAGGTGGAAAACTTCCATTTGCAAAACGCCATTAATTAGATTATGCATTTCCAACTTCTATGTAAACACAAAGGATACCACGGAATGTCTATTTCACATGTACTACGATTTTAAGCACGAATAGTATTACAAAAACATATTTCGACTGTGTCTAATCCAGCGGCCGCAACAGTCCCCATATGTACGCAGCACACCTAAAAGACTACAATGAAAATATATTGACCTAAAAAGTATTTACAGTTTATTGTTTGCTTTTTGATTGAAAAAAATAAACTACGTATCGCCGAATGCTCATTCGCCGGCCAACGGTAGCGCTGCCCGAACCGGATGCCGAAATTTCAGCACTAACCGTTATTTTATTCAAATATTATCAGTTAAAAGTTTTCTGACATTTTAAATGGGAAAAAGGCGGCCGTCGCAGCTCTCAATAGATGGAGCTCATGCCAGTTACCGAAAGCGGGCGACAATGGGCCCCATTTTCTCCTCGGATTTTCAGAAAATCAGTTATAACTTTGGGAAAGCTAACGGTTCGCGCTGAAACTTTGGCATTTGGTTTCCGACTGATAGCGCTACATTTGGGCATAGAGTGAGCGTTGGGGATGCGTTGTTTATTTTGGAGGTGAAAAAAAAAAGAACACCCGCACACACACACACACACACTAAATTATTTATGGGGGACAACTCTGTATTTTACAGCTCGTTTTTATGTCAGGAAAAAATATGAAGTTTTGCACATTGTTCATAAGAGACTTCGTATAGTCATTAAGATTTTGGTCTGTTCTAAAAGGAGTATGTAGAACGAAGATACTTTTACTACGGACTTCGAGGGCATTATGACTGGCGTCTGTTCTAGCTATGACACCGACGCATCGTGAATGGATATTGGAAAAGGAGTTGGTTTATTGAAACTTCTATTTTTTTTTTAATTGTGATTTTTCTTCTTTTTTTTTGAGTTGCATAAATGGTTGTCATTACTGTCCGCTTTGGGTCATACTGAGGCTTTCAATGCACTAGTCGCGATGACAGAAATAGATGGCACCACCACCGAACCAAATCCACGTAATGTCCCAAAATAATGATGCCTGTCCAAGAGTTCGCTATAATGGAATGGTGAACTATACTTACAAACTCCCAATATAGTCAATTATATCCGAATGTGTGTTATAAAAGGATCCGTAATAAGCGAAGTTGGCTCGATGGCATAAACACGAAGATCAACCGAACTTCGCAAGTCGGTATGTTGTAACCGAATGTCTGCTATAACCAGATCTGTTGTAACGAGGTCATACAAGATTTGGTTGCCGGATAAAGAAGTGATGCTTTTGGCATTTGAAGCGTGTTCATTTGGTAAGAAAACACACATCTAATCTAATATGCAGCTACATATATCTTAGTTCTCTACGTAAAGGAGGAAATTAATAATGCATGCTCCGCGAGGAGCTGAGCTTATTTTACTACGGCTATCGAGGTGAAAACGAGTATGGGTATACTTGTTTTGTTTCGTAAGATCGCCGTCCTGCTCCACCCTCGTTTATTTACGTTGCCGTTGTGAACGCGTACCATGTGCGATCGTACACACGCTGCTCGGACGAAAAGCGGCAACGTAATTAAGCTTGTGACGGGAATGCCTGCCGCTAATGGACTGGGGCAGCGCTTATATAGCTTTAGGCCGTGCCAGAATAGTCCTGTGGCGAAAGAAGAGGACGTCCCCGAGGAAGTTGTTGCTCGCGACTCGGGGGCCGCTTGACGTGACACTAAACAATTACCACCTGCCCATTAACATAATTACTGGCCAGTGTTATCCGGGAAAGCGATCCTCTCTAAGGTTGTTTGTCTTCCCGCGTCTTTTACCCCGTGACTCGTGCGTATATGCGGGTTCGCGGGTCGACGCTTGTTAATGCGTACAACGTTCGTTTCTCGTGAGATTCCTTTCTTTCTTTGTTCTCGGATTGTAATTCCTTGCTTCGTGAAACGCGACTTTTAATTTCATGGTGAATGACACCGAAACAGGACGGCTTCAGAATGCTTATCCGTGATAATCCTCAAGTCGTTTGAATCAAGAAGTGTGTAATTATATAGCTCACATACTCCCCTTTCACGAAGAGGCTTAAGTGGCGTTTGAGTACGTCGACAGGTACAGTCGGCGAAGTTCAAGTCATCGTCTTCAAGCTGAGTCATTTATACCCACTATATATATAGCGCAGAATAGAGCCACTAAATGAGCTGCGCTTAGAGTATCGGCGCTCCGTTCCCCGACATTGTAGTGGGTGCCGCCATTCTGTTGCTTGTGCAAAGCAGACGCAGCTGCCGATCGTCATGATTCAAAAGTGCGACTTCCTCAGCATTAGATTCAGTGTCAGGAAGCTCATGTAATATTGCTTTGCTCTGTCGCGAACTGTTGAAACATTTGTGCAGGACGTAAAAGCGTTTCCTGTGATTTCAGGCAAAGCTTCAGATAACTTGCAACTATGATTTTAAGCCACAATATGGCCAAATGTCGTTACTCTGAAGCGTAGTTTATTTAGTGGCACTAGCGCAGAAGTATCACCTTAGGATGTTTTTTTTTTCATTGAATCGTATCTCATAAAAAATATTGGGCATCCCACCGTAGTGGTGATATGTCTGCTACGTTCTTTACACTTCTTGTCAAATACGAAAAGTACCGTCGTCAAGAAGCAAATATTTTGATGACCCGGCTAGAGGTGGCGCAAGCTACCGCCCGTTATAAATGGCGCAGCCCTTAGCGTCGATCCATCCATCCAACCAAATAATACAAACTGGTGGCCTAATAAAAAATAAATGAACTAGCTTTCGTTATCCCTAGTGAAAGCATGAAATCGAGGGTTTTAACGGCAAATACATATGTTACGTCGAAGAAAATGGATCAAGGACGGAAAGTCGGTTTGCAAGGATCCTATGAGCTGGTTTCAGCAAGATAAGTCACCAGTAACCAACCATAAAAGCATTGAACGCGTTACTATTTGTGTATACATTTTCATTTTCTGACATGGTCGTGACTCTTAATCAGGTACAGCCCACCTCGTCTTTTTGGTAAAAGGCCAGCCGAGACGTCACGGGAATTCGTTGAGCTAGAGCAACTAAATAATGTACGCTTCAGCGTAACGATAGTTCCGCCATCTTGGTGCTTACAATCATTTGTTGCCAGCTATCTGAAGCTCTATCTGAAATCGCAGGAAAAGGTTTTTCGTTATCTATAGAAGTTAAGAACAATCCGCGGCAGAGCGAAATGATATCGCCTGGGCTTATCAACATCGTTTATCTCGAACCCGGAAAGTTTCATTTTCGAGTTTTCAATGGTTCATTGCGTCCGCTCTGCACTAAACACCAAAACAACGGCGCCCGCCCCCCCCCCTTTTCCTAAAAAAAAAAGAGTTGGGAATGGTGTGTCAATACTTTAAGCGTGTCGCTTATTTAGTGGTTCTATACAGTGCTCTGTCCTGAATTCTCTCTCTTCCTCTCTGTTTGTGCAATATGTTCTCTATTTTGAGCCATTGAGTTCTTCTGTTGAATGTTCATCTCAGCTGTTCAGAATGCGCCGTGAGCTTATGACACTGCAGCCAGCTCGACTGCCTAAAGCAGTCAACAACCAATAGTACAAATACGTTTAAAAAAATTTAACTTTTCTATTTTTAAATACTTTCAGCCCTATTAAGATTGAAGCAGGTGGAAAAACTACAAGCGAGACAACTTAAAGAAAATGGAAATGCTATACAGTGTTAAAATATTATAAGAAACCCATCCCCGCCAACAGGGGCGTATAAAGGGACACGTTGTGACGATCTTACTGTCTAAACAAAGTACATAAAAAAATTCTCAAATTCATAAGAGGAGTGCAGAGTAACAACAAAACCCGGAACCTTGTTCCACAAATCTATCGGTACAAAAACAAAAGAAAAAACAATTTTTTTAGAAATGTTTATGGGGGCATCAATGGCGGCGAGAACTTTTGGATGATTCAATCGCACTGCGCCCATTCATGTACTTTTGTATTTTTCCTCATCTCCATGTAACTCATTGTTTTCCTTTAATTTTCTGGTCAAGCGTATGTTCTGTAGAACTTCGCAGCGCAGCACATTTAGCTATTTAGCTCTGAGCAGTACATTTCTGACCAGGAACGAATGAAACAAACTCGGGACGAAGGATGAGGAACATTTCTTTCAACTATAGCAACGACATGAATGAGCTTAAGAGCACTCGCTGCAATTCAGGACCGTCAAGGAAAAGGGAAGAAAGTTTCTTGTTTTAAATATTGATAAGCTTTTTTGTTCTATTGAGTAATTTTCTTGTTTTATTGAGTAAGTATTGAGTATTGAGTAAGTTTCTTAATTTATTGAGTAAGTGTTGAGTATTGAGTAAGTTTCTTGTCTTATTGAGTAAGTTTCTTGCTTTAAATATTGAGAACTGTAAATGTTCGAGAGGTTGACATAAATTTGGGAAAACGATTTCAGCCTCTGGCATATTTTTCTAAGGCGACAAACCCGTGCGGAAAAGTGGCACATAACAACGACGTAAAAAAAAAAAAAGAGAGAAAGAGAGAGAAGATGGACGCATGGGGAGACACGCTTGAAACTTTTCCAAACACTTATTGGCGTTGACTGATGGGAAAAGGTTAAATAAATACATTATCTGGCGCACGGCTACTCCCTCGGCAGCAGAGTGCATTGATAAATGTGTGGATGACGGATAAAACATCATAAGTGGAAGGTGAGAAAGAAGAGACAACTTTGTGCGTTCTGCAGGAGCTAAGAGGTTGTGATCATGAGCGATCCATGCAAACAGAAGCGCACGTGTTGCCGACGTCAAAGCGTATACGCTGCTAACTTGCTATGAAACAAATGAGGCTTAAAGCAACCTTTACTCGTTCGTGATTATTTTTGTTCGTTCATATATTTACTTTTGTATAACGACAGGAATACAAGCCGGCTGTTTAGTACTATTTAAAGGTGTGACCCCTAGTGTATAGCTCTAAGAAAATTTTGAAAATCTTTAAAATATTACAATAAGTAAAGAAATAAAATGAAAAGCCACTAAAATACACTTTGATTGCCACTAAAATAGAACTGAAAACGCTGTCAGCACCATCCAAATCACGTAACAAAGCCCGAAAACACATAAGTGCAAACCGGGTGCATGAGTGTGAAATGTGAAGTTTCGAATAATTTTGTCATTAGTCAGGTTGCCTACTACTTTATGCAATACTGAATTGGTTGACAACCCTACAAACAGATAAAAATTATTGCATCAAAACTTGGGTTTCGGCGGTTTTAATTCATACTGATTTAAAATGTTGAAAAGCGCAAAAAACGACCATAAAGGCACAAAGACGACAGGACTGGCGCTAGCGCCAGTCCTGTCGTCTTTGTCCCTTTATTGTCCTTGCGCTTTTTAACCTTTTTAAATAAATAAAAAAACATGTTCGTCATTGAACAGTATATTCATTTCAAAATTCTTTATATTGTTTCAGCGAAGTAAAGAATAATCTTCCTTCATTCACGCTTAGCCCGGCTACACAAACGCCGGATTTACCTATGACGCCCTCTATATGTAACGACAAAAGATTACCTCCGCCTATGAAAGCAGGCCCTGAAAATACCCGTTTTTATGAGCTATTAAAAACATCCCATAGAAATTACTGAACTCGGATTGCCATTGGAACGTGATACCAACCGCCATTATCATCGATCGAATTGATTAAATGAAATATCACTGAAAGAAGTTCATGATTATAACGCAATTAATGCAAAAGTGCAAGCGAGTTGGACAAGAACGACAATAATAATCTTTGGAGAAGGGGAACAAGGGAAACAAAGGACAAACAGAAATCTCCAAACACGGTGAAAGACGTTCCCACCCTATCGCTGGACAATGTAGCGCGGGAGGAACTGTTTCACGCAGAGACGAACTATTTCATCTGACTTCCACTTCCTCTGACGCGAGCAGGCATCCGCGGTCAGATTCCAAATGCACTGATAACCATACGAATGTGAAGGAAACCCCACATCGTTATCGGGCCCTGCTCGCATCGCCTTCTCATTCGCTTCTCATGCTCTTGCTGCAAGTGAGCAGGAAGTGCAACGGACATGGCATAGGCAGTAACGTGTCTGGCTCGCTACTGAAGGATCGTGGGTTCGAACACCGCCTAAAATTCTTCAAATTTTTCTTTAAGGCAAATCAATGACTTTAAAAAGCGAAATCATTTGAGGCATGCGGCGACCTTTGATTCGCATTACATGCCATATTTTTTTTAATCCCATTCATTCCACGCGTGACGTCACGTGAGCGTTATGGATTATTTAAAATTCCCGCGCGAGGTCATGCGACTGTGACGTCATGACCCAATCGGCCAATCGGGATTTTCCCGCCACCGACGCCGGCTTTTCTGCGACACGAGGCGTTGAAAAGAGTATATTCACGTTGGGCAGGACATTTTGTGTCCCTGCTACGGTGCCTAGAGCTCGTCTCCGACTTCCATGGGCGTCACTTGCGATCCTGTGACAATCATGGCAGCGGCGCGCAGCAGCGAAGGCGAATACCGCCGACGCCTTTTCTTCCGTGGCTCGCTCCCCAGCCAGTCCACGGAAGCTTCTACAGCAACGAGTTGGGACGCAACAACACCTGCGTTCGCTCGTCTTTTTTTTTTTTTTTAATGCGAATATTAATGCGACTAGCATTCTTTGGCTACTTCACGCACTTTTCGTCTATCTATCTATCTATCTGGCTATCTAACCTCTTACGCCGCGGGTCGATAAATAAATAAAAAAGACCGGCGCCGGCTGGGATTCGAACCGTTGACCCTTTGATCAGCAGGCAGACGCGCTAACCACAGAGCTATGAAGGCAGTCATTCAACGCACTCTAAACGGTTGTTTATATCTTTACCATAGGACGCGCTTTACAGCGCTGTCACAGCTACCGGTGCGCGCGCGTTCCATGCACGAGGGCTCATTCCGCTCTCGTGAGGCTGAGCACGGCCGCTAGCTCACCCTCTCCCGCGCTCGAGAGAGGGTGATGTAGCGGCCGTGCTCAGCCTCACGAGAGCGGAATGAGCCCTCGTGCATGGAACGCGAGCGCACCGGTAGCTGTGACAGCGCTGTAAAGCGCGTCCTATATGGTAAAGATATAAACAACCGTTTAGAGTACCGTTGGTTGAGACTAGCTGAGACTGCAGTGTACTAGAATACTTGCGTAGTGTTGGGACCGGAGCGGCTCGGCAACGGGAGCTCGTGAGGGCGCGTGTATTGACAGTTCGTGGCGGCGCTGTAGTCGAGTTATCCGGAAAAAATCGCGCAGCCCGCCTTTTTTTTTCTCTTTTTGCGGTGCACGTGTCGGTACCACGATTTTATACACTCGGTTTCACCTTATGATGTACCGCAGCGAAGGCTAGAAGCGCGAGCTCATAGCGTTGTCAGCTGCTCTTGGCGCACGAGAGCTCGTGCCGCCGGGATGTGCCCTAGAGCGAGGAGCTCGCGCTTGTAGCCTTTCCTGCGGTACATGATAAGGTGGAACAGAGTACAGTTCCGTGTGTTTCTCACTTCAAGCGGTGCGCGTGTCGGGACTACGATTTCATAGTTCCGTGTGTTCGATTGTAATGTGCTTTGAATCTTGTGTTCTGATTTTGCGGATGGTTAACGCGTGGGTTGTGCCGAAATGCCGCCGGCGAAACAGCGACAGAACTCTTGCTCTGCACCTGGTTGCAAAACGGGCCTCATCCGAGTGAAAGGAGTGGAAACGGCGTCCCTTTTCGGCGTTCCAAAGGACAGAGCCAAAAGAGATCTTTGGGAGAAGAATCTGCAGCGATCGGACAAGCGTCTTGAAGAAACAAGCGCTCTCTGCGAGCTGCACTTCGAGCCCCGCTTCATCCTTCGAGACTACGTCCACATCATCGGCGGAAAGGAAGTGAGGATCCCTCGTGGACACCCAGCGCTTACGCCAGACGCGGTACCGACTCTGCTGCCAAATGTACCCCAGGACCTGAGTGATGACCTTCCCGCAGGACGAGAGGAAAGGAAGCGGAAGGCAAGTTCACCAAAGCCCATCGTTGCAAAGTGTTCGGGGCTCGCTCGGGAAACTGACCCGTTGTCACCAGTGGCGAACAGCGAAGCTCCTGCCGTGATCCCACAAGGCATCGATCGTGACGCACTAGGCTCCTTGAATATGCCAACTCCCTACTGGGCTGTTCACAAGTTCAGAAACTTCGACGGTGTTGCTTATTTGGAGACTGCTCTTGAGCCGAAGTCTAACAAGATCAGCATCGAAAAGGGGGGGGGGTTCATTTGTTTCTTCAACTTACCTGATGTGGTATGCCAAGTATACCTTCAGAGCTGCATATTGTAACCATGTATGTGCTGCACATTGTAACCATTATTTCAATGCCGTGCTGTAAACTATTACAACTTTTTCCTTGCCTGATCTACGTGTGCTCATGTTTTCTGCTCAAAATGATGTGAAATAGTTGCTTGTTTTCTTTGAATCTTATAAAGCATTACTTGTTCAGCCCACGTTGTCTCAGTTCTTGGACTTAAGTTCAATGTTAAAACGCGTGATAAAAATTGTCATGGCTTATAAGCCATTTCTTACAAGTGAACGTGGGGTGCACGGTCCTCGGATGGTCGTGGCAGCCATGAAGAAATAAAAGATTCTCACCCCTTGGCGACCGTCGCTTAGGTGGTTCGTCGCACAAATGAACACAAAAATGAGTGACAAGTGAAGCGAGCTGATTAAGGTCAAGAAAAAGAAGACGGGCAGAAAAGAAGACAGAGAAGTTAACCTGGGGTATTAAAAACATACTAAAACAATCTCGGACTTTAGTATGTGCCGCTTCGTTCCATTATAAAATAAGAAAAGAAAAAAAACTGCTTCCGAGTTTTAGATATCCCTTTCAAATATCTAATGTTCGGCCTCTGCGACCAAGGAAACGGGCATTTCATTTAAAATGCTCACCATCCGACAAACCGAAAATCGCAGCTAATTCTACGCTGAAACAACTTGCAATCCGCTTCTTTAAAGTCGCAATTGTTTTTATGTAAAGGAAGGGTAATGCAGCTTGTATCGTCCAATACATTAAAGCATCATGTTGCTAACGATCGTGCCGCAGCGTAGTTGATGCCGCGGTACGACCGCTGGCAGGTCGTAGCTGTATCAGAAATCCTATGTGCACTCCACCCAAGCGGCACCAGCGGCAAAGATTCATATTTTCGCGCGTGCAGCCGCGCATGCGCACACCTTCCGGATAACGCGCCGGTGTCGACACCTGTCGCGATCAATACCACGCGCTTCAGGCGAGCGCTAGCCCTCCAGTCCCAACACTACCCAAGTATTCTAGTACACTGTACTGAGACGCCAGAAAGTCTGGTCGGTACCATTTTGAGTGTTTGTGCGTATGGCGCGTGCTTTGCTCGCCTTCCTAAGTGACACAAACGCACGTGCTGGGCTGCGGAGATCGTGCGCAGGGCTGTGAAAGCGTCAACAAATTTAGAATCGCCTCAAGAGTGGGCTGGCGTATCTAGAGTGTGCCGGCCACCTGACGAACGCGCATAACTCCGCACCGTTTGATGCTATTCGCATTAACGTAGATAATCATTCCCAAAGGATGGGTTCTGTTTTTTTTTAGAGCTTCTACTTACAACCGTTAGGATCTCGACATCCGAAAACGTGACATAGTGAGCCTAGATTTACGTGGGCAATTTACGGCGCTAAACTAGTATGCGTGTCTGGAACGCGTCCCCATTCCATCCGTTTAGGGCGTCTTCAAAAGTGCACCTCTCGATTTCCTCCCGATGACGTCATTAAAGTGTCGCGCAGACGCCTGTCGTGATCCTGGCGGTGGCACAACACCAGAAGAGGGGAGGCGGCAGAGACCTATTCTGCTGCAGGTCGCCGTGCTGTCAGACCAGCCAGACAGTCGATGGAAACCAAGGCAGACACGAGCAGGGACGCAGCGACGACAGCGCCCTCGCGTCCTGCTTCGCCTTTTCCGCGATCATTTCAATGACCAACCGCCAGGATCGGGACAGTGTGACACGTCGGCTCCTGTGACGCAACTTGTTTGCACCTTCGGAACCTCTTTCGGTGCATGGGCGGGATTGGACGGTAAACACACCGGTCAAAGACGCCTTCCAGGCGCCGTATTCCCGCTGCTTTTCTTTCCTCTGTGGTTTGGTTCCACGGTATCATTGGAGGCAGACTACTATGCCCGAAG